>VUQK01023277.1:2776-14646 GCA_015106715.1 Bujurquina vittata | reverse complement strand
CCACTTTATCTGTATCAGCTCAGAGCCTGTATCAGCTCAGAGTCTGTTTCAGCTCAGATCCTGAATCAGCTCAGAGCCTGTTTCACCTCAGAGTCTGTATCAGCTCAGAGTCTGTATCAGCTCAGAGCCTGTTTCAGCTCAGCGCCTGTTTCAGCTCAGCGCCTGTTTCAGCTCAGAGCCTGTATCAGCTCAGAGTCTGTATCAGCTCAGCGTCTGTATCAGCTCAGAGCCTGTATCAGCTCAGAGCCTGTATCAGCTCAGTATCAGTAGTTTTTAAGTTTGGTAAAACTGGCACAGCGACCCACACGTTCAATAACAGTTTCAATATGAAGTACTTTAGGCCTACTCACTACTATTTGAAGGACATACAACGAGCCTTGTGCTCCACGAACTCGTCCACGATGTTCATTTTCTTTCCTCTCTCATTCTCTATGGACAACATGGCAAGTCCACTCTCTCCTGTCCCACTGTGCTCCTCAAGTGGTTTTAATGAGTTTTAACTTGGAGAATGAGTGCTCAGAGGTTGCAATGGTGATGGGTAGAGCCAAAAAATAAATGGAAGGTGGTGCAAACCTAACTGAATGTAGAAGTTTTACCCAAAACCGAATCATTAAACTGAGCTCACACTGTAATTATTTACCGGTGACATGGCTGTTTAAGTTTTTCATCAACAAATGGTATTTGTGTAACTTATAGTTGAAATGTCTCAGAATTCAGCTTCAGTGGGCACAGCAACTTGACTGGATGGGCCTGAACGCCATGAAACACGTCCATAAGCTGCAGCTCACAGGATTCCTAGTGAAAACAATTTTTTTTTTAAATCAAGCAAAACCGCGTCCAGGTCATCTGTTTTTTAATTCTCATGCCAAATTAGTTTTTTTTCCTTTTTCTATTCCCTCTGAGGTTTCTGGTGTAAATGTCCCATAAACAGCAGGAGAAAGGGAGCAGGTTCAAAGCCTCAGAGTCATCACGGTCATGTCACAGATACGACGTCCACACCAGTGCAGGTCGCAAAGGAAAGCTTCTTCCTGTTTCAGAGGTCTCTCCGTGGAGGATGAGTCTTTCCTCAGATTCATAAAGGCACTGGTCAGTGTGAAGATGTGAAAATGACTGTTGTGAATTGTCCCATTAAACCTTAATGTCACCATATTTGTAACAAATGAAAATATATTTTTTTCTTAATCTAAACATTTATTCTTGGATTAATATGATAGGATTAATATTAATATGAATTTGACTATGTGGAACAAACCTGATGACAGGAACTCCCACAAAGCTTAAAGTCAACACATCCAACCTTTTCTATTTTTCCCCAAAATAAAGCCAGCTGAGCCCAAAGACAACTGTGTGTGATTATCATAATCAACATAGCATTTTTCTCAGTGGTTTATGTTCTATAAATTGGTTTATTGTATGTTACAGTGAATTACTAAAAAACTGTAACAGGCTCACACAGAATCACAGCTTGGGGTCTTCTCGTTCCTCCAGACCACGTGCTGATCATAATTATTGATAGTCAGGTATAATCAGGAGCTTTGTTTGGAGTTGTGCAGGGCACGTCTGTGTCATTGTTTCATTGAAGAGCATTACCAAGATGTGGTGATAACCAAATTGTCCAGCAGGTGCCACCGTGCAGATGGGTTTCAGATTGTTTCTACGCTTCGATACAATTCCGGCACAAATGCTTCAAACGCTTCAGTGTTTCACAAACCCTCATTTTGCCCATCGCTAATGTGTCATAGATGCATGTGTTGCTGTCATTAAGGAGCGCTTTATTTGAAATGTGGTTTCTGCAGTACCTCCCTGCAGAGATCATGTTTACATCATATGACAGACCAAGAGTGTTAGCAGGTACCGATCACCTAGTGAATATACATGCTTACACTGAAAGTGTGGGGAGGAAGAGGAATGTGTAATAAGGTGAGCCAACTGTTTAAAATACCATAGAAAGAATTACATTGTGTATTATGAACATGAAATTGATTTCATTTTAAACTACAGTTACCATCAATGTAGCAACTTCAGTTTAGTTTTATTTATGCAGCACCAAATCACAGCAAACGGTCGCCTCAAGGCACTTTACATTTGTAAGGACCAACAATTACAGAGAAACCCAACAATCAAACGACCCCCCTATGAGCAAACACTTGGTGACAGTGGGAAGGAAAAACTCCCTTTAAACAGGAAGAAACCTCCAGCAGAACCAGGCTCAGGGAGGGGCAGTGAGGGGAGGGAGACGAGACAAAAGAGGCACTGTGGAAGAGAGCCAGAGATGAATAATAACTAATGATTAAATGCAGAGTGGGGTATAAACAGAGTACAAAGGTAAATGAAGAAGGGTCCCCAGCAGCCTGGGTCCATTTCAGATAAACTATGCGACAAAAATCCATGTTGATGAATTCTACTTCATTCATGGAGCAAATCTCAGTGCTGCTGTTGGAGTCAATGACAGCCGGCCAATCCATTCACCACCACCCACAGCAGATCTCGCAGTGGATGCAGTTTGTGTGTAAGGTAAGTGACACTGCACAGAGCAGTGAGTCTCTGAGGAGTACACGCCTGAATCTTATAGTTCTGTAATATATTATTACACGATGTCTTTAGCATTTACAGGTGAACAAATTAAATTACCTTTTAAACATGCAAACAAAGAAATATGAAAATGAAGGTTTTGGTAAACTTGTAATTAATGCTAGTGTGGTTGATTAAGAGGCTGCTTGTACAAACCAAATGGCATAATGTTACAGCCTAACCAGGATCTTTGATGGTAAGGCAACAGGTGGTTTATGCTATCATGAGATCAAATTTATCTCACACGTAATATGTTAAATACATCACCATCCTAGGGAGGTCATCTATGATAACGTCAGTAATACTAATTAGCATGATTGAGTTCTCACTTGTGGGGCTTTTGACTCTTTGACAGTAAAAACTAAACACATCCACAGTTCATTTTGTGAGGTCGTCATTTGCTGATGTTTAGCACGAGTTTCCTTATTAATGAACGCAACATCAGCTCCACATGTGTAAAAGCAAAAGTGAAGTTCATGAGCCGGAGATGCTACAGAGGCCCGAGTTACTCATCTGGAGGTAAGAAACATGCAGAAGCACTTTTACATGTTCCTCTGCATCCTGATCCAGACAGCACAATTTCATTTATCAGGTTCCTATTCACTCCCGAGGTTTGAAAACATCAATAAACATAAGGAATAAGCTGTGTCACGTTAATGGCAGTTTCCTAATCAAGTCCTATCAGCTGTTCCGTAGTGTTCTGTTCATTTTTGAAACAACAAACGCTGACTTTACTCAGACGGTTCTTCGCCGTGCAGCTCCGGAGGCGTGTCGAGCAGCTCGAACATATCGTCGATGACCTGCCACAGGCAGTTCTCCAGCGGGAAGTCATTGTCCACCAAATTGACCAGGAAGTAGTTATCATGGATGTACTTGATTATCATCCGAGAAGGAGACTCGTCTTCATAGAGTTTGCCCCACTGCTCAATCCACAAGGCAAAAGCCTCGTCCTGAGAAGACATGAGGACAGACTGGGTCAGGAGAACATGAAGAAGCGCCTTTTCATTACACTGCACTTACAGATGCTGTCAGCCACTAACGCTCCCCCCCCTCAGCCTCTTGCAGTAGAATTTGTAGGTGCCAAAAATCCCCCTGAAGCACAAGTTCCTGAACACATCATTAATGGGGCACACCTGAGCCTCAGTGACTCACCACATCAATTCAAAGGTGAACGGCTGAGTGAGAGAGAAATATAAAACTGTCACTGATTGGCTTTATTATGGTAAGATCACAGATTTTTAGTAGCTGCATCTGTGCATCAATGTGAAGCTCCCGGGTCACATCGTTCTCGAGCCATCGCGTTGACGAAGTTTAAAGTTGGGTGCCCGCCCAGGTGACCTCATCAAAAACAATACGTTTGGCAGCATTTTACCCCAACACACAAAACATCAAATTATCGCATTAACGACTGATCTTCATGTGTGGATGTTCTTCATGTTTATCAGCAGAACGTGCTGTTGGAGAACCAAATTAGCAACGTGGAATTTGGACTCATTTGTACCAAAGGTGCTCGTGTTTTCTGGTACCTGCTGCCTGCATGCTTCAGCAACACGTGGACGTAAGAGCTGCTAAAAACCAAGAACCCTGAAGCAAACAATCACTGCATTGTTTTATTATCTCTTTCGACTTTCTAAAACGTTACACACCGTGCGCACCAGCAGGACACCCTCTTACCTTCCAGGACATAAAACTGACTGGGTCCACCACAGTAGGCTGAACAATCTCCCTGCCAGGGAAGATCCCCCACGTCACAGCATTAGGCTGCATTTCAGGGGCGTTGGTCAGGTTACGGCCCTGCGTGCAAAACAGTCACCCTCATAAATACTGTCACACAGCCGCGGAACAACAGGCGCTCTCTCAACAAACGTACCTGCACATTGACAATGTGATAATTCACACGGGGCTCATACTTCTTCACTACTTTAAGGA
Source organism: Bujurquina vittata (assembly GCA_015106715.1). Lineage (NCBI taxonomy): Eukaryota > Metazoa > Chordata > Actinopteri > Cichliformes > Cichlidae > Bujurquina > Bujurquina vittata. The sequence goes on along the minus strand of VUQK01023277.1, from coordinate 10,146 downwards.
GAGCAGTCACATTTTCACTGGATGTGAAAAACTCCAGGTAGGCCTGTTGGACGACGACAAACAAGATGATAAACTCCTGGAGTACGAGTACCCCCCCACCCCACAAACACAGAAAAGACTGTACCTTCTGGAAGACGTAGCCCCCTGGAGGTCCCCAGCCCACAACAGGGTCTGTGGAGGGTTTGCCATTGATGCTGGGCTGAGAGTTGATGGTGAGGACTCCCCGCCTGTTCACCTTCTCTAGCTCATCCTTCAGCAGGTTGGTCTCTGGCGCCAGAGGCTCATCGTTCCACGGCAAACACATCACCTAGAAAAGAGAAAGACGGCCCGCTCTCACTGATGGCTCATCCAGAAGACCTCTAGATGAAGTCATGACTATATGGGACGTAGTAAGAACTATAGAATCAAGTGGTTCCTATTATACAGCACGGATGCTGTTTCTCTATTGTAATTATCAGCAGGCATCATTACGCTGACTTAAAGCAAATGAGTCCTGAAAATGATTTCATAAAAGTGAAGAAATGCGGGATTTTACAGCGAGCTCCGAGGGATGGAAAGGTTCAGGAAAGGAATCCGTCCCGTTCAGATCGGTTCAGGTCATTCCCTAAACGGCCTCTCAGTGAAAAGTCAGACGGGGTCAAAGCCAAATAATATTATGCCGTGGTCGAGCATGCAGTTTTACAGCATATGATTAAAGCACTTTGAGACTTTTGCTAATAAATAGTCATATTTCTTTGATTGCATTTCAAATACTGCACTAGTTTTAAGTGGTAATCTTTCCATTAAGAACTGCCCATCAGGGAAGTGAGCAGTTGTTTTGTGTGTTTGTTTGAAAGACAGCAGAGGCCAGTGCTGTCTCCTTCTTCACTTTATGCTGATGACCTTTGCCTATGAGGAGGTCATAAAAAATGTCAAAGCTCAAGTTTGTACAGATGTAGGGGTCACAGCAAGAACTGCAGTAAAGTTAACTGATTAATACAGAATTTAAATTTCAGTCTTTATGTTCTGAACATGCACAAAAGCTCTTAAAAGATGGCAGTAACAGTGTATTTTAGCATCAGGAAAATGGATTTTGACCCTTGACCCCAGAACCGTGATATGAACCGAATCGGTCCACCCCCGTGAGCTACACAAACTCACTGTAACACAAGCACACAAGAGACCAAACAAAGAACACGAGCTAGGAATGCTCCAAGTCACTGAGCTCTAGTCTGGGCTCCATCCTGGATACCTTGTGTCCACAGAGATTCGGCTGAGCTGTGATGTAGCAAGTAAAGACCTCAAAGACGCTCTCTTCATTCTGCAGCTCCTCACCCCACATCTGCAGCAGCGCATCTTTGGATGATTTGCTCTTCAAGTAGAACAGGTAGTAGTCATTTAACTCCCCGAAAGCTGGAGATGAGGAATTTCCCCTGAGGACAACAGAAAGACTCACAACTGAGCAAACATTTAAGGTTTAAACAAAAATTGTGAATGCTTTAACTCTACTTGCATTGAATGCATTTATTTTAATTGGAGTGGCCGGATTACTCAAAGATGCATTAATGACAAAATGATGATTGAGGAGGCATCCTGAAAGACTTGTTAAAAGGTTCCAGAAAGTAGATCTGGGTCAAACCAGTGCGCAGTGTGAAACACCTCTTTGGTGCCTCTGGTTCCACTTCCTCATTGGAAGGTTGCGATGACACAGAGAAACACTGTCTACACAATACACACTTCTTTAATGTAATCTCTGATCACACTGCAAGTCCTGCCTGTCGCTGCAGAGGTCTCACTGAACTGTTAACAGCAGCTTCCCTAAAGCGTGCTTTGCAATGATGGGTCACAGGTCTTTGCTCGCATCAGCAAAGACGGGCTTTGTTCAGAAAAGCTGCTTCAGGCTCCTGCTTTGGTGGGAAAAAAAACTGTTCATGAGTGCAACAACTACACACACAGACTCCAAGGAGCCGTCGGGTCTCCAGCTGTTCGTGTCTGCAATGGAATATAACCGAGGCTTAAAGTCAGCGTGAAACGTCACAACGGGGCTCTCTTTTTATCTGGATAGATCACCATGGTAACTTACGCTCAACACTACCCTCACTCGCCCAATGACGACCAGCTGCAAAGCTGGACTGTTACTGGAATCTGCATGCACGCAGTTGGTGATGCAGAAATATTCACGCTGGCTCCTGAAGTGCTGCTGAAATTGCAGCTTGTAGAACACAGATTAGAAAGCTGATCACTTATTTAATCAAAACTAATTGCACTTTGATGTGGCCTCAAACCAAAGCGGCTCCTCACCCTCAGTCTGTAGCAGTGCATCTGTGGACGACTTGCTCTTCAAGTAGAACAGCTACAACACACTGCATCCCAGATCTTCCTCTGCAGTGTTGTTGGGTCTTTACCTACATTACAAAGCGCCTTGAGGCGACTGTGTGTTGTGACTGTATAAATAAAATTGATTTGATTTGATATTTGGGAAATTCGGTAGCTGTCATTTAGCTCACCCATTAATGACCTGTGCAGCGCAGCCCTTAAATTCATCAGGAATGCAGACAGCACTAATTTAATGCATCAATGAGGACACTGATATGTAAAGCCTTACCATCTGCCATTGGGGAACTCGTCCCAGTCCTGGGTTCTGTAGATGTAGCTCTTAGGCCTGGAAGCCCAGAAGATGGGTCGAACATCCTCCACCTTCCGTTTGGGATGGGCACTCACTGCCCAGGGAAGAGGCCGCCTGACAGAGACAAGTTCTGAGTATCTTTATCATAATGGCAGAGGCTTCAAAACACACCGCTCAAAGAAATTATGCAAACATTTAAAATCACACACTGCATCAAAATAGATTCAAGTTTGAATACTTAACTAATACACAGTGTATTTACTGACAATGAAGCCTGACTTGAGGGGGGGTGTTCCAGTTGAAAATTCCAACTGGGAACTCAGAGATTCCCGTTGGTTCATCAGTGGTTCCAGGTCTGCTATCCGTACATGTGGCTCCGTAATGCTAGCATTTGCTCTTGCAACGCTTCGTCTTTGAACACAGCAAGCGTGTTTTCCACTTTTCCTTTTCCAGTCGCTCAGCTCCTCCCTCCATTTCTACTTTAGTGTCTTTCAGCTCGTTATGAAGCAGTGACACGTCAGAACAGCACGTTCCTGTTAACACTAAGCTGGCTTTACTTTAACGCAGCTTAATGCCGTCCCCATCTTCACCATGCTCAGTCTTAGCCACTGGGGTTGGAGTTTTATTCATTTTCTTGGCATTCTTACGACGCCACTGATGTAATTCAGCACATGAGCACAGGGAAGAACATTTCCACACAAGTATTAGAAATGAGGCCCACTGTTGCTTGAGGGGGAAATGAGCAAACTTATTTTCTTCATTAAACCTCACTACAGCTCAAAGCGTTAATGCGTGACTGACCTGGGGTCTTCTATCCACAGGCCCAGCTGTCGAAGCACCTCCATGGTTGCCACCTCTCGGTTCAGGGTGTAGAAGTGGACGCCGGGTACCTTGCCGCTGTCCAGCAGCACACGACACATCTCCACCGCATGGTGTATCCCATAATTACGGATAGCAGCATCGTTGTCTTTGATGGGTTCAATGACTTGGGTGATCTCCTCTGGTACCTCAAGCTTGGATAGCTTGACAAGCTGGCGCAGAGACTGGTAACCCTGGATGATATGAACATGTAAAAGGCCAGCCCCATTCCAGTGAACTGTCTGAAACTGCGGGGTAACAGTACACAGTACTAACACATTAGCAATCTTGTCCATGGTCCTATTGTCCCCCTGTGAGACTGAAGCTGTATTTTCTTTAGTCTTACAGTGATATTAAATAATCAGTCTGCTTCTCTCTTCGGCTTTCCACAATGAAATTTGTTAAGCTACTTAACACTGACCTGCATAAACTACCTCACAGATGAACCAGTGTTGTCTACACAGACAACAGCAAAGAACCACATTTAAAAATCATACACTTTGTTACAAGCAGCCTGTCACACAAAAACCCATTTGTTGCCATTTCTTTAATTAAATCTATAAAAATAATGCCAACAGGAGAGAAATCTGGGATATGACATCACTGCAAATGCAGTGCAATCAGCTACACTCTGATTACTCCCTGATTCAGATGGCGTTAAACACAAAGGACGCCTGAACAGTGAAACTCTCTTTAATATGGAGGACTGGGAGAAACTGCTTTAACGACGAATATAACAGGATTCCTGCTCCCAGAAGAAGCACTGAGTTACCTGAATGGGGAAGATTCCTGGTAAGATCGGACACGTGATGCCAATCGCTCTGCAATCATCCAGGAACTTGAGGAAAGTGTCCGGCCTGAAAAACAGCTGGGTGATGACAAAGTCTGCTCCAGCATCCACCTTCTCCTTTAGGTGCCTGAGATCATCTTCATAGCTCTCTGCTTCAGGATGGCCTGTGGGGTAGCCTGCATACACACAAATTCAAATGTGTGACGGTCCACTTAGACTTTCTTCTATGGGTTTTGGGGGTGAGAACATACCAGCAACGCAGATGTCAAAGTAGTCATCAAACTCAGACCGGATGTGTTTAACAAGGTCAATGGCATAGCTGAAACCTTCCTCCTGTTCCTCCCAGTCTTCTCCCACTGGGTCTGTGACATCACACACGCACACACACGCCGAAAGAGGTGCACAACAAGATAGAGAATGTCAGATCCTTGCAGAACAAATGGACGAGCTCAAAGTGCTGAGAGAAGGAATTCCATGAATTTCATTTATGTTCATTTGAATAGCAAGAAGAAAGTTGGTGAAGTGCACAATTCCTGAACTAAATGTGGAGCGATCCTGTTACAGTGAAGCAACGTTTGTGCGGCACAGATACTGGACTGTTAGCTGTAGGAATACATCCATTTTACCTGCTGAGGAAATTCTCCTCCGTTATTGTTGTGGCCACTGGCATTCAACCATCAGCTGATGCAGATGATGTCACTCTCTCCACTGCAGCAGTCTACAGCTTTTGAGGTTGAATTACATTTTATTTATATAGCGCCAGATAGGGCACTCTATATTGTAAGACTCTACAATAAGACGCTAAGTCAGATTCAAATGGCCCATGGAATTTTATCCGACTTGGAAATAAATCTGTCTTACATGCAAGTCTTATAAAATCAGATTCTTCAGAACACTTCAAAATATCACAGTTTGGGGTCTGATATTGAATTTTGGTGCAATGGCTTCTGCTTCATCCCTGGATTTGCTTCAGCAAATTTCATAATCTCGTATTTCTGCTTGTAAGTGCGAGTCTGTAGCTTACACTCGAATCCTGCTGCCACGATTGTCTCCGATGAAATGAACTGATTGGCCCAGTGCAGCCAATCCAGACGTCACCTGACTGTATAGACACTAAATCAGGGGTCTCAAACTCCAGGCCTCGAGGTCCAGTGTCCTGCAGGTTTTAGATGTGCCCCTAATCCAACTGATCCAACACAACTGAGTCAAATATAGAAGTCATTAGCAGGACTCTGGAGAATTCGCCAGCACACTGAGGAGGTAATTCAGCCATTTGACTCAAGTGTGTTGGATCAGGGACACATCTAAAACCTGCAGGACACCGGCCCTCAAGGCCTGGAGTTTGAGACCCCTGCACTAACGTAATCTCCAGGTGTTGTTAGTGTGTGTAGTTGTGCATGAACAAATCCATGCATGGAAGTGGGCGGACGGGTGCTGAGGGGGGCTTTAGTGCTGGGACCAGATTTCTCATCCGAGGTAGGCAAAAATCCGACTTGTACGATTCAATTTAGGTGATGATTTTTACCGGAATTAATTCCATCCGATTAGAGCAAAAATCCGATTTGACTCCGACTTAGGCAATGTCTCCAGTATAATCCTACTGAGAAACATAATTTCTTGTTCTTGCTTTGAATTCTCTTCTCAGAAGCTGAATCTGACGTGGAATCTCTGAATCACCAGCAGGAACACTGAAAGTAGCAAAGCCTCCAACAGGATGTCTCAGGCAAGCATTTCTAAATAAGCTTCTCGTGATGGGTTTATTATATCCTAGCATATTTAGTATTTCAAATCACAAGTGACACATGGAAATGTTTCTACATATGACTGTTAGAAATTGTTACCAAAAAGACCAGCGTCTCTGACTGTGCTGTGTAAGGAAATGATACAAGCTGATGCTGGCACAAGAATAAAGACCTGCTGGGGAAATGTCACCTCTTACCTCCTCTTAGTGCCATGATGTTCTTGAGGCCCAGGTGCTTTGCTTTGGCCAGGTAGCCAGTAATCTTCTCTTTGCTTAGATTGCAGCAGGTCAGGTGGAGGATGCTCTCCAAGCCACAATAGTTGACAGCTGTGCTAGCAATCATCATGGACGAGGTTTCCTTGTCTGATCCCGGGTCCCCCGCTGGATGCCAGGTGATGTCGATGAACAGGGGCCCACCAGAACCCATGCGGTCAAATCTGTTGAAGAATGACACACTCAGAGGCAGAGGGAGGGGCCAGTGAGGTCTAATAACCTCATGTTCTGAACACATTCGGCTGTAGTAAAGCCGGACATATACTTAACGACCGTTCAATCCAATCTGGACTTGAGGACTTTGAGCTGGCAGGTAATAACATGGTATTATTGTGAAACCTGTGAGAGCAGCTGTTGTGCAAAATTCATACTGTGACTAAGAACATTCACACTTATTTTGTGGGCTGTTTGCTGGCTGCTTGTTGGGTTTTTACTTCTGTAGGATTCTCCTCCAAGTACTCCTTCCATCTTCAAGACATTGTCTTCACTTGTTGGTACATTTCCATCTCTTATTCTTAATCATACTAATCATACTTTACCAGCTTAATTTCTCTGCACAGCCAAACAATAAACCAGGGTTAATACAGGAATCCTAGAGTTCAATTTACTGCCTTTTACTACCTATTTTTACTACCTCTACAATATTTTTACTACCCGCACAAAATCGAGCACCAACCTTTTTTGGGGTAGCGGTGGATTCACAGCACTAAGCCATATAAGAGGATAGCCCATCTCTCACCAAAGACAAAGCTTTATCCCACTTACTCTAAGGTGTAACTGTGATTTTGTCTTGACTAAAACCTCACACACATTAATATTGCAAACGCATTTCAAGAAGACTTAGGAAATTAGTTTTTTTTAAGAATATAAACAAAATGCAATGAAATTCAAGTTTCCCAAGCGTATGATTTCTTTTCCAAAAAAACAAAAAACTAAATAGGGATCTGCTGCTGGTGGTGAATGGTGGATGCTCGGTGTAGCAATGGTTCTCCTGTCTTCTCCATGCCGCTTCTGGGCTGCAGGCACAGTAACTTAATCCAGACGCGTATGACAGTAGAAGTCGTTTCGGTTTCAGACTTTTATTTTCTAATCTCCATACAGGG
>VUQK01023272.1:58920-73001 GCA_015106715.1 Bujurquina vittata | reverse complement strand
AACATTCACAGCCGCCCCCCCCCCCCCCCCCCCCCCCCCCCCCCACACACACACACTCTCTCTCTCTCTCTCTCTCTCTCTCTCTCTCTCTCTTCCTTGCACTTTCAGTATCAAGTGTACAGCCTTTTATAGTGTGGAAGCTGTAGGACACTTGTTTCCATGAGTAAGGGTGCCATGTCTTTCTACAATCATGCTGGTTGAACACAGCAGGGACTCCAGCCATTGGATGCTGCTAATTGTTCATGCTGTGGATGTACAACAGTCAAAGTTATAAAATAAGAGAATATTTTCGAGGTTTGCAGGATGGTCTTCTAGCTAGCTTCTAATTTATTTTGACTACCATAAAAATCTAAATATGCTCTGACTCAATAAACTTTTCATGTATATTTTTAATCATTTTAAGGTGCCTTGTTGCTAATAAATGCCCTAAATTTGCTTTCCTAATTTTGGAATATGAACCCATAAGGGCCAAATGTAATTGTATTGCAGTGGAAAGTTATAAAAAGGAATGGGAAATAAATGGGTCTTTAGGGAGTACTGTAGTTGGGCAATACCAATTAAAAAAAAAAAAAAACTCCTGAAACTGACAATCTGATCAATAATTCAAAACTACATTTTAGAGGACAGACCAGAGTGAATTATACTATTATACTTTCTGCATCCGCGAGTCTGTTGGTGTCCGCTCAGGTCCGAGTGATGGAAATTTGTCATCACACAGTGAGCGCAAGGGTCAGAGCAGAAGTCCGTGTGTCTGCCTGTCTCCGTGGAGAATTTACATTACAATGCACCAACTATGAATGTGCCCCAGGCAGTGGACAGGAATGAAGTATAACAGGAATGACTACTTGGCTGTTGGAGTATAATCAGAGTATAATCAAGGCTTTGGGCTACTTACTGGTTTGTTTGCTTCCAAGACCATTCCTAGCGGGGGTTGCAATCTAAAGCGTATGCCTACAGTACTTGTCTTTTATTAATTAAGAATAAATGCAAGCAAAATATAAACAAAATAACACAATTATAGTCAGATGTTGTCCCTTAAATTGGACAAATAATGTGGTTAAGCCTGCTAAATTATGCATTTACACCAGTGGTCCAGTGAGCCAGAGGAGGTTGCACCACTCTTCCACTCTTTTTGAGGGACAACAGATAGATCAAAATAATAATAACAAAAAAAAAAGACAGTAAGTGAAAAAAAACTATTACATCTTTATCAAATCCCACAATCATTCAGAAAATAAACATTTTAGCGACTGGATTATAAATAAGGATACCAGAGGCACAGCTCAGGTTGAGTGGTTTGGAGACAAAGTTAGAGAGGTAAGGCTGAAATGGTCTGGACATGTGCAGAGGAGGGATAGCAGATAAATTGGACAAAGGATGTCGAATATGGAGCTGCCAGACAGGAGGAAAAGAGAAAGACCTCAGAGAAGATGCATGGATGTAGGGACAGAGAGTTGAGAGATGACTGATGTGACAGAGGATAATGCGAGGGATAGGGTGAGCTGGAGGCAGGTGATCATTTGTAGTGGCCCGTAAAGGGACCGCTAAAACAGATACATTGAACTTGTTTAGTAAAAAGGAGCACCAGTAAATGTTTGTGACTTTATCGCATAGAAGTGGAACTAAATCTTTCTCAGAGAGATTATTGACAGGATTATCACACCACTGTGAGGGTATTTATTTAAACGTGTTACGGAGGGGAAAATATGGCGACGAAGTGCAAAAAAAAAAAAAGAGACGATATGAACATTTCGTGTGATTTAATGAAGACAGTGTTGTTTTGTGTTGACTTGAAATCTGTGTGATCTCTGAGGACAAAAATGTTTCTTTTTACAGTTATGAATACTGTAACTGCTGACAAAACTGAGAATATGCTAATTGTGTAAACTGAGAGTAGCATGTCACAGAAGCATGTGTGCAGCTTTGTGTTTCTGTGCATTTTGTTTGTGAATGCTGGCGTGTGTGTTTTTGTACATACAGTACCTATAAGCATGCACTTTTAACGTATGTGTAGTGTTTGTGAGAGGGTCTGTGGGGCATCTACTTCAAGATATATTTAGGAAATGCCATATGACTTCCCAAAGGAAAGCATTTTGTGCTGATCTTGTGAGTTATCAGATGCTTTGAGCTAGTAATTAAAACTTTCTGAGGCTTCAGCAAAACCGCACTGTAAATACTGTACAAGTTTAAAAGTCACCTGGATTCCACACATGAATTGAGTTGTTGTCAATAGTGAGTTGAAAAGTACTGCGGTTCAGTACATTTATTGTCACAGTCCACTTAATAAGTTTGACAGGCATTGCTGCAAATAATATTTGTATCATAATCCCAAAAAATAAGCCCATTTTCACGTTCTTTCTTCCTCGCCTCCTTTTTTAAGTCCCTTTTTGTTTCCTTGGTTAATTAAACTGAGATTAGACATTGTCTTTCAAAAGAGAGCTGGCTGCAGTATGACAGTCTGGGCATTTAACCAGAACAAATGTTTTCACAATGGAGTAAACATCACATCATAAGTAAGTGCAAATTCACACATCTTTCTTTGCTGGTGTTGAGAAGGCAGTAGGTTCATTAACAATCCAGCAGGATCATGGGCCAAGCTGAAATTGATCTTGGCCAAACAAATCTAATCTAACCTGGCGACAGAGAGAACCTGCTGGAGTGACACGGTAAAGCAGCTGGATACATGCTTCCGCCATAAAGTTTAACAATGCTGCAGCATTTTAATTTCATGCTACAAGGATTTATCAGGCAGTAATAATTCTACTCTACTCATTAGTAGGCTTTTGATCCAAGCCCTGTGACTGGGCATCTTCAATACAGCATCTAATCTGATACTTATTACCTAACTAAATGCTGTTGAAGTGCATTTCTCTCCAAACTACTTGACCAAATGTCAAAATCTTGTTCATAAACAACAAGCAGATGATTTAAATTATTTATATTTATATACACAGTCAGATCGTTACAGCTGGTGGGACTATGGAAAAAAAATCAGCTTAAGGTTGTACAGCAGCGATGCTTCTTTTTTCCCCATAAAAAACCTCTAGGAGAGTCCAGACTGCGGAGACCACACTCAACCAAACATAAGCAAGATTTATTTTGTCCTGTCATCAACTTACTTGTGGAAAAACTGTTAATTACTGGCAGCTGATATTGACCTTCCACCAGCAAAATGTCTCATTTTAAAGAGATGATCAGTGCCTCCTGGATGTGCTGTACAGTTTGTTCAGACACTTTGATTTTTCACTCTTATATGCATGCTCGCAGGGTAGACGCTGGCTATCATTAAACGTAGCAGTGCTGCAACACTAGCAGAGTGTGGCAGAGTATAGTAACAAGGTTTGATCATATCTGATGACTTGCCTTTAGTAGCTGAAGCCGTTTGTTTTTGCTGTTATCTTTTATTAATATTTTTCTTTTTGTTATTTCTTTGGCCTCTGAATTTGCAATATGCAATGTTGCTCAACATGTGCCAGGTGATATGTCCAATTATGGAGGGCTGTGAGTGGGAGGAATGGCCTGTGCAGTCTGAACCGAAGAAATTTTCTGAACTTCGTTGCTCATTGTCATCAACGAACACTATGTTCGAGTACAAGGTTGCACTTGGCACCAGGACAGCCTAGGTTACAGACTGATCGATTTTGTAATTGTATTATCAGATTTATAGCCATATATCATGGACACTCTGATGAAGAGAGGAGCTGAGCTGTCAACTGATCCCCACCTGTTGGTGAGTTGGATCAGATGGCATGGGGAAATGCTGGGGAGGCCTGGCGTACCCAAGCATATAGAGTGTGTTGGAAATGCCTGGCAGTGGCCTGAATTTAGAAGATTTTCCAGGAAACTTTAGAGAACCCCACCCAGAGGCTCCTACCAAGACAACTGAGTACTCTGAACTAAGACCTGGCACATAAATGTAAACAGTCAGGACCAGAGGCCTGTACTATAAAGCAGGATGTTGGCTTATCTAAGTATCTTCAGGATTAACCCTCAGTTTTCTGTACTATCAAGTTGGTTCGCTTCTCACTGGGTAAATTGCCATGGTAGCTTATGCTGTAGATTAGATATAAGCAGGTACAGTATGAAATTACCGTCTCCTGACCAATCAAAGCGTCACCATTCCTGGAAGATCCCTTGCAACTCAGTGGGAAGATTAGGCGGGTGTAAAGTTTTTAAGTATCATCTAAAGTTCTTGTATATCCCTGATGAGAATCAGCAATAAATATATAGATTCATAGACACAACTTTATTCCTTGATATTTTTTTCTGTTTATTGCAAATAATTGTACAACAGTTTTATTGTATTATAAACGTTAATATATGATCCTAAAACAGGACACCTTCACTGTACTTGCTGACCTCATATCAAATTTGCAAGTAGACTAAGCTTACGTTTGAAAGCTGTTTTTATATTTAATCCTTGCTCTCAAACCCTTAAACAGCACCGAGTCTGCAGCTGACAGAATAAAAAACTAAAGCTGTCAGGAGTGGGTTATGTTCAGAGTTTTGGTTTAATATTAGCTGGAAGTGCCACATTTTCAGTGAGTCTTTTATTTACAGTATGTTTTAAATGTAATATAGAATACAGGAATATGTTTTATGTGTAAAGCTTGTTAAGCCGTACCTCACTAAAACCACTGAATGAAGCACAAACTGTGTGTCACATTGTCCCAGGAATGTTCACGCATTCATTTGGCGAATTATAAAATGTATAAAATGGTGTTATACTTACTCTTTTACACTGCTAAAGCTGCAACTACTAGAGCACAGAACACACACCAAGAAACCCTGTTCAATCAATCAAATCAATTTCACTTTGATCTGCCATGAAGCTAAAGTGATTTCCACTTTTCCTTTGTTAGGCTACAGTAACCTTAAATGTATAAATGGATCCAGTTTAAGGTTTCAGAGCTCCAATGTGCAGCCAAAGCGTTGGAAATAAACAGCAGCACAGAGAGCGCACACTCAGCAATAACATAATTAACAGGAATTAAAATGTTTATTTTACTGCTCTGTGTGCTAAATCACCAGATTAATGATTTGCTGCAGCATTCATGTCCTTTTTACAACAGTGTCACATTTTACTGGTATATTTTTCATGGTCTTTATAATTTTTTAATCATCATTTGACAATATCTCTGGAGTAGGGAAATATGAATTATTTTCGGTGGAAGAAAAGCCATGTGACCTGTGAAATGCCCCTTTTAGATTGGTCGGATGCTGCCAACGCCACTCCTTTCACACAGAGGAGACCCTGGGTTAACTTAGTGAGTTGATAACCAGCTTCGTGTGATTGTTTATCCTCATTGCCAGTGTCAGATACCCTGGGTATGTTGAACTCGCTTTGCAGTATTGGGCCCGGTTCCCCAACCTGAAAGCGCAAGGAAACATGAGGCGTGCTTAGGCTGACCTCTCACCCAGGGCCAGTTTGCCTTGATAGACCCTATGAGGGGCAAAGACATGGCTCCTGGGATCACTTGAGCATATACCACCAGAATAAGTTCAATGCAATTCATGGAGATGCACCCTAAATCCATTGTCATCAATATTGCCACAAAAACCTACTTTGTGTTAGCTGAGTTGAGAAAACCTAAAATCTCAATCACACATAAAAGTTTCTTTCTGTTTAATTCTGGGTGCACTCACAAAAATGGGGACATTTGATTCATCAACTTCTTTCTGCCTACTTTTTTTATGTTATCTAGATTATAAGATGAACAGGTAATAAAGGTCAATAAAGATATACAAAAGAAAATAGCAAAAGAAAACAGTATTGCTGCAAATTATGCAAGGGGGCAATGCTGCAGAAAACAGTTACGCTGTTAATTTATGAGTTAATATATTTATTTCATCACTTAGTGCACTCTCCGCAAGGCAATTTATTTCATATGTGACAGCTGCACATTAAAGCTGTGCAACTTTTAAACTTGATCCATTTAAACATTACCAGCTACTCAGTGCATTCAGGCCTGATGCAGTCGCGTAGCCTAATGAAGGATATATGAAACATATTCCTTCAGCAGAAAATTTTTATTGCACTTAGAGCACTGTCTTTAAAAGAATCATTGATAGTGTGGCGCTCACAGCAGATTTCAAACCACAAATCTGAACATAATAAATGCACTGATGTTATTAGTAATTCTAGGCTATCCAACTATTTCAATAAATGTATTTATATTCTCAAACACCAACACTTATATTATGTGTCAATAAGCATCCTGTCAGTGACCAATATCTATTATGAGAACATTAATATAAAGTGTTACTTATCATAACTGCTTTGGGTATGTATTTAAAAGGCCAGAATAATGTTTAAATCTTTAAATCTCCATTGACTAAAGCTCCATTAAACACACAGAGACACACAACCCAAGTGGCCGTGATTAGTATTATAAGCCACATTTGGGCACTAGAGGATGTGTGCCAGATGAAAGTGAGCTTTCCTTTGGCTTCTTTCTTTTCAGGTATCTGTCAGTTTCTCTGTTAAAGAGAAGCAAGCCTTAAACTTCCCTTGCCTTCTGGTCAGGTCAAGATGTACTCAGTAACTTTACTCACTCTTCACTTCTGTGCCCCCGCCCCCAACCCCCCCGTCTCCTGGCTTTATTTCCTTTTTCTTTCTCATCTCTCTTCTCCATCACTCTCTAGCTCCTATCCCCTCATTAGGATGTCAGAGCTCATTACAGAAGGAAAACAGCTGATTTAAAGGGAAAAGCAGATTGATTTAATGGTTTGATGCAAATCCCTCCTCATATTTTTCCTTTTCTTTTACTGAGGATGTAGCACGTGTGCACTGGAGAAAGGAACCAGTGAGACGGTGTTGCATATTCAAGCAAAAACATCGGGCTTTGGGAAAAACTTCATAACAGACAAATAAACAAACAAATACACACACACACACACACACACAAACATAGAGAGTTGCACTTATGTAACAGAGCTGATCCCTTGTCTCTGGAACTGAATACATTTCAGTTCTGAAACCTAATGAGGAAAATTTTTGAAAGTTTTTTTTTAACACCACACTATTTGCAGATAAGACAACAACAACAACTACAAGAAATTAGTGTCTATCATCCTGAAAAAAGAGGCGCTAGTAATTGGAAAGCGCTACGACCCATTAGACCAAAAGTATGGCAAGGATTTAAAGTACATGATGTAAAATAGACATAAATATATACTCAAAAAAGAATATGCCAAAAAAGCTGACTTTAAGTAATTTGATTAAATGTAAAATTTTCCATGTAGTTTTGTTACAAAAGTACAATATAAAATATTAAATGTAATAGAATTTGATCAACTGAAATTTACCTGATTGGTATCTATTCAGATAATGACAAGCATAGTTCCCTTAACGAGTTTCCTGTAATTATTTGAATAAATAAAACTTTGATTTTATAAATTTCAGTTGCATTTTACTCAAAACATTGCTTCAAGGCCAAAGTTTTTTTTTGTGTATTTGGCATATTTAAAATGAATAATATCTATGCGAATAATACTCTTGTAAAATCTGCCAGAAACTAAGCTGTCACATATGACTAAAGGTTTAGCAAAATAATGTTTAGAATATCTGAATAGTGATTTGCAAAATGCTGAGGGGATGCAGAATAAAATGCTATTCACAAAATATGGGAAAATATAAACTATATACACTCAAGAATTGGAGAGGGTGAGAATAGAGTTTCTGTACTGACTGAAATTTGTTGTAAAATGTATTTAAGGTGCCAAAAAAAATGCATATTTACTTTTATCCATACAGACCGGCAGCATTTGGTTGTCTGGGTCTGCAAGCTGTTGAGAAAATATAACCTTGTTTTTACTGTGGCTTACTGATTGTCTGGATTTGTATCTGCCTCCTCTAAAGATATGTTACTGAAAGATGTTAAAATATAAACCATCCATTATCAACTGCCATAGATCAACCTTGACGAATAACGGCTGCATTGAATCTACCCACTCTTACAGTCACCACCTGAGCTACATGCAGGCCTAATGTTAAGCTATTAAAGAGAAAAAGAGCCGCAGTCATTCAGAGACACTGTTATTCCCAATGGTCAGAGTCATTAATACAAACCAAGATAGCTTTCATGACATAAGGAGGGAAAGTAGAAAGGCAAAAAAAGTAAGAGCAAAGGCAGAAGGGACGGAAGAAATGGCAGAAAACAAGGAGGTAGGTCAGAGAAAAGGAAAGAAGCAGTGATGATATGGACATAAAACAATGAGAGGCAACGATTTACACTGTGCTCCTAATTAGTAGAGATTATCATAGATGAGACAGAGAAAATAAAAAAAAGACAGAATGCTAAACTTATATGTAAAGAGAGCAAAAGAAAATCATTACAAGCAGTGGGAGAGATCACAACATCATTAAGATAATGGAGAAAAAGAGACTGATGTTAAAGGAAAAAGGAAACGGTTGCAAATTAAGACAGGAAAGCATAGTGACAAGTGAAGCGTAGGCTGATTTTAAAAACACACACATCTCTTGTGGGAAAATATACCAGCATGTAGGTGTATGCATGTGCGCACTGGAGAAGATGTGGCCATGCAGGAATAATCATTTAAAATAGGCCACATTAACCTGCAGCCCTCTGGGGCGCTGGCCTGGTTTAATCCAAGAATGAGACACTACACGTCACCGCCTGCACACATGCATGAAAAAACACACAAATACGCACTCGTACTTGCACAAAAGTACAGTGCTATACATAGTTTTGTTTTTTGCAGATAGACAAAAGTAACAAAGCAGCTGAGACGATAGCAAATCACCGAAGAAGAGTGTGTAGATGTTTGAAGATGATTGTTTGATCAGGTAGTGACACATGTACTGGAGTTTTTTTTTTAAAAAGATATTTCCTTCAGTGACATTAGACACAGTGACAGTGCGGTTAATGTAACACGCACACCAACAATTAATGTACTGTAGAAATGAACTGAGCTAGAAGAGTTGAAAGCAGTAGAAAGGAAGCAGGCAGGTTTACCAATTACCAGCATTTTAAACTCAACCTGACTGAACTGTCAAAGTGTGCTGTCAAATGGCTGTCCACTGTGCTGGGAGAAATTGCCTTCGTGAGTCAACAGGACTGTTGGTTTACTGGAGTGCCGGACATAAAATAAGCTTTCGGCCTGACACAGTATTGTGAAAATCTACATCTTTCCGGCAAAAAGTTTGCCCAAAATGCAAAAAACTTAGTTAGGCATCATCACCATCACCTTCATCAAATCATTTGATCTAATTCGGACTATACACCTAAGCGCACCATATGTCCACATTCACATTTCCTTTCATGTGTCTCTTTGAGCTAAAACCGGCCCAGAAAACGGCAGCTATAAAAACAGTGCATATAAAATTAGAGTCACTTAGATGGCTTTTGTTGTACCACGCTGCTCCTCTTCATAGTTAAGTGCCCAGTTAAATAATGTGATGCCCCCTGCTCTCAGTGAATATTGTGGGCTTCATTTGACTGCCTTGTTTAAATTGGCTCTAAATTAGACTGACACTGTGTACCACATAATGCAGAACCCTGACTACAACTTTGGAATTTTTGAAGTCCAATACCCACACAACTGTCTCTCTTTTCTTTTCAGCAAAGGGATGACTTATAGCATTAATTACATTGATCCATGCCAGCTTAATGAACCAATAATGTGAGCTTGCCATTGCCAAGAAAAGGCACTATGACATAATTAATGACTTACCGCTCACTATGTCAGCATAGCCCTTATCAGTTCATTATGTGCCATCACTCTGTGCATTATGAATCCTTATTAGACAACCTCCTTTTCACCGCACATGCTATTCACACAAATTTCAAAATAGGCCGTGTAAAGGCCAAGCTTTAATTCAATAGCCCTGAGACTTGAAGGTGCTGTTAATCTTTGGTGTGTTGTTCTAGTGCTGTAGTTACGAGTGCCTAGTGCAGCAGGGAAATATTTGCGCACGAGATAAAATATATACTCTGATGAAGGATTTAGCTCCAACAACATCGGACAATTTATTAAAACACTTTATCATTGGAGAAGTGCATTGTAAACCTCCAGTGTTACAATTAAATGCACACGGTCTAATCCAGAGCCTATTGATTTTTGTAGCTGCAGTGCAAATTTCCTTTGTGAGTTTTCTCATGCCCATCTATTGAAACTACAAATACAAGGCGCAGTAAATTATAGATAACATTGGATCCTCTCTGTACACTTCTGAAGCACACTTATTTAAATGATTTCTGCTTGCAAAGACAATGATATCACTGTGTGAAGCGTTCTGGTTTTCACTGATTGTAATCAAAGCAATATCCCACAAGAATATGAGCAAACCCAATGACCCAACTCTGAAATGTGCTTCAAAAGCTACGCTTGGTGCTTATGGAAAATGTTTGCTCCTTTTAAATGAGTGAAACTGATCAACTCAGACTCTGGTCTAGGGTGGCATATTTACTGCCATATTTCTGACCTGTGTGCTAATGATAGCTATTAAGGATAGGCTTGTTAAAGACAGTGAGGGAGCTGTGAATGTGGCTTGAGAGACTTGGGTGTTTTCATGCGGGTATGATACCATAATGGGATTAGTATGGCATACCTAAACCCACAATGAGATAAGCTCAATGAGGCCCTATTAAAAAAGACACTGCTGGCAACAATGGAGTTACGGAGAGAGTGAGTGAGAATGACTGTGTGAGTTTGATAGCAAATGTATCCAACTATGGTTCATTGCCAATACACAAACAAAAAAAAACCAAAAAAAAGAAAAGCGACACGCAGCCTCTTGTGCTTCTAAATAACAAAAGCATTGGTGATGCCCTTTTCTATGCCACTTATTCTTTATTCCCCATAATGCATTATCCCAATTTTGCTCTAGATAGAAAGGAGTAGACAACATAGCAATCACCCTGTAGAAAGGAATACTAGTAATGATGAGTGTTGACACATATAGTGCATAGGTATTTCAGTTATTTCTGACAGATAAAGGGGGCATCAGATAACATAAGTTGTATTGCTTGGTGACTAATTAAAGAAACTGTCATGTGCTGAATTCACTTTAGATATTAAAGAAAACACGTTTTGTCGCCTTAAAGACGTTAATAGCAGCACAATTTAGCATAAAGGAAGATTCATGTCAGATGTGATTCATTATTCTATAATTGTTTCTGTCTACGGTGTCCAGAGGAAGAAAAAAATGGTTTTCTTTTGCCACAGATATCACGAACTATTCAAGGGCAAATTGTTACATTTTGAAATATGGAGAAACTGTTGAAAATACATTTAATATTTAAGGCACATATGTGTGGAAACTCCTGAGCATAAAAACAGCAACAGCTTGAGGTGTGACTTTTCATAGTACTCCCAAAAGGCTCAAAAATGCCCTCTCCTCTCCTCAAGGACTCTTGTTCTTTTCTCACAGCAGTAAATTTGTTGTGGAACCATCACGACC
The DNA here is from genome assembly GCA_015106715.1 of Bujurquina vittata. Taxonomy (NCBI): domain Eukaryota; kingdom Metazoa; phylum Chordata; class Actinopteri; order Cichliformes; family Cichlidae; genus Bujurquina; species Bujurquina vittata. Next base: position 61,576 of record VUQK01023272.1, on the reverse strand, counting down.
ATGCTGAATAGACCATTAAATACTGACATGCATACTTTCTGCATAGCAGAGGTGGGAACTAAGTACTGGAGCAGAATTTTCAGGTAGCTGTACTTTACTTGAGTTTTTATTTTTCTGACAACTTTTTACTTTTACTCCAGCTACAGTTTTACATAAATATATCTCTGCTTTCAATATTTTCTTCACGTTAAAAGTGCCTTTCACATACAACGAGACAGCGGCACCGCCGCGCTTTGAAACCCATTATTTTCTACGGCTTGCGCTGTCCACGAACAATTTGCCGCAGAGTCAAGCAAAGCACAGTGCTGTGCAAAAGTGCAGTCTGGGGAGCTCTCGCAGATGAACTTTGACCGCGAGGTGCTATACATGCACATTAAGCCCATGAATGGGTGCAAAAAAAAAAAAAAAATTGACATAGTACAGCTAGAGCACAGCTGCAGACACAACACAGATTTGGTGCCATTCACTTAACCTAGGGGTTACACTTTCAATGTAAATGGACCTTTAAGACTTTAAACCGATTCATGTGCTTAAAGTACATGAAAAGATGAAAGAGGTGGAAAAAAGAGAAAAATTTCTGCATCACTTATAGTGCAATACTCAAGGGTTAAAGTGGGTCAGAACTATCTGGAATAGCATTTTAGGTGCAGATGGCCAAGTTATGATCACAGTGCATCAGTATAGCCCTACATAAGAAGAGCAAGCATAAAGGGAGTAACATTTTTCAAATGGCAGGTCATTTCAAATGCAACAAATATCAGCAAACACATAAATTGTTTCTGCTCAGTTTGTCACAGTGTTGCTCTAAAAGTGTGGTTGCTGTATTTCCCAGCAATATAAAAGAACATGCTTGGTGACATTTGATAAACTGGAAATTTAAAGCTCACATGTAATATCCTTGTTCATTTTAGAATTTTTCGAGCAGCTATATGTGATATGTTGCTCAATTTACGTTTTTATTTACTGTCCTGTAAAACAAACTGAAGCATACTTTTTTTTTATTCAGTAGTTGCATTAAAATACTGTGGCACAGGCTACAGTGGTTAGCTTGCTGTACTGTGGTCAACTTTACAGTGATGTGCTAAGTTTGACTGGTGCAGGCTATGGTGTTCATGGGCTGTGTGAGTTCATATCAAGGTTAGCAGAGGTCAAATTAAAGGTGCTTTCATGCTGATTAGATTCCACCTTTATACTAGCTTTATACTAGTATAAAGGTGTGTAGCGGTGAGATATCAGTCATGATGGATCATGTAACCACTGCTTATCTTGTTGAATTCAGTTGGTTAAAGCTACAAAGAGTAACAGGACAGGTCAACAGATTACAGCCTGCAAACAAAACCTACTTTTGCTCACAATAGAAATTAGTGTGACTTATTTCTAAGTGAGTCTGTTCCTCATGCAGCACCACTACAATCAATTTTAGGGTTACTACACCTGCTAAATCCCACTTTAATATCTGACTATACTCATTTTTCTGCTTAGGTGTGTAGGCAAAACCATCCATCTACAATGCAGGTACCAATAAATAGACCTGGCTTTTTAAAAATTCCCTTTATTTTTCTTCTTCTCTTGTGGGCTCACCACCTGCATGAGGTGCCATAGGGGGGTCGGTGCTATGTGTGTTGGGTGGGAGTCGACGGTGGAGGTTCTGGTGGTGTGATCCACAACTGTTGAAACTGGCTCTTGGGCCATGGAACACTGACTAGATATAGTCAACCTCACCTCAACACAGCTTGGGCTCTGGGAATAGTCTCCTGGAAAATGGCTGGACTCTGTTCCAATCTGGAGTTGCCCTCAGTGAGAGGTGGCAGGCGACCTACTGTATGATTGTATCCCCCGAGTTTGCTCCCTGTATTTTGGGGTTTTCTCCAGTGGATGAGAGGTGCTTGCAGCTTCAGGTAAAGAAACAGGCCCTGACTGTCATTTGCGCTTATGGAATGATGCTCAGAATTCCAAGCTTTCTTGGAGTCACTGGGTAGGTGCTGGATGGTCCCCTGCTTGGGGATTCCATTGTCACTGGGACACTTTAACACTCAACTGGTCAATATCAGTGAGACCTGGAGATGGAAGAATAGCCTGCCTGATCTGAACGGAGTGGTATGCACAGGGTAATAGGACACTCTAGGTCGCAGGTCAACAATCAGTTTTGTAATTGTTTTATCAGATCTGCAGCCACTGGGAGCCACTGTTCTGGGAGCATCTGACAGAAATCGAGGTCTGCCAGATCTTCAATTCCTACCTCCAGCAGAACTTTGACAATGTCCCCCATACTACATCATGCTTTGGGGATATTAGGGTCTCTGCTCCATTGCTACAAGCCATTTAATCCCTGTACAATCACGGTGAGAACTTGGTCTGCATTTCTTGAAACAAGTCAGAATTATTCCTGGTGCTGGACTTTGCCGGGGCTGCCCATTGTCACAGATTTTGTTAATAATTTTTAAAGACAGAATTTCCAGGCATAGCCAAGTGTTGGAAGCTTTCTACTTCGGAGGCACGCTTATATTTTGAGTACATTTCAAAGCCTGTACTTTTTTTTTTTTACTTTTTTTTTTTTTTCCCCCCCCCCGCCCCAAAAAAAATAAGGAAATTTGTAGGGGTTTTCTCCACATAAATTTTTTTTTTCCACCAAAATATAACAATTTTTTTATTCAAA
>VUQK01023272.1:42134-58900 GCA_015106715.1 Bujurquina vittata | reverse complement strand
GATTTTGTTAATAATTTTTAAAGACAGAATTTCCAGGCATAGCCAAGTGTTGGAAGCTTTCTACTTCGGAGGCACGCTTATATTTTGAGTACATTTCAAAGACTTTTTTTTTTTTGAACTTTTGCTTGAGTAAAAAGTTGAATCAGTACATTTACCAGAGTATTTTCAACACAACTATCTATACCTCTACTTGAATTATGAATATATGTTTCTGTTGCCACCTCAGCTGCCAATCAAATACTGCAAATCTGATAGGAGTGCTTCACAGTACAGATTGGTATGCGCCACAAATATACAACATATGCAATCACACAGCGTCTTAAGGCAAACTACACTAACACCAAGTTAGTAATCTCACCTCAACTAAAGAATCCCTTTTGCCTATCAAAGACAAAATTGAGGACAGAGAGCCACACAAACAAGCCCAACAACCTTTAAGGACAAGAACCTCTGTGAACGGACTAGCTGCTTTTCTGGCTCTTCCTCTAAAACGTTTCTTACCCAAAAGGAGGCAGTGCTAACCTGCATCTTGAATTTCTTTTAACCAATGAGATTTTTACCAACTGGCCTGTGTGTGGCTGCAACCCTCTCACTTTCTCCTACTGACTTTGCCTCACAGCTCAGCACCTATTCCAAAGGCTATGCGAGTATAACACGCTATCCTTCTGCTGAACAGGTGAATATTGAAATTACAAATGGCTTTCATCTAATGCAATTCTAAATTAGTACAGCTCTTGCCAGCTGCTTGTAGTCACCATCTCAGTCAAAACTTGGCCTGTTTATCTGTTACACTCTTTCACTGCCAAACTCTTCTACATTCTACATTTATTCACTCCCTCGCTGCATCTTTTTTTGCCTCTGCAAGTCTAATTTGTGTGCAACTGTAGTATTGCTAGTATTTGCTGGCTGATATTATTTAGCATAAAGCAGGTGGAAGCAGAGTTTCAAAGCTCATGTTGAGATTAATATTATACTGCTGATCAAAAATAATTATGCATAACAGCATATTTCCATAAGCACTGTAAAATGCTAAAAACATGACATGTGAAGTGAAAAACATGAAACTGCACTGCTGCAACTGATGCTACAAAACACCGCCTTACCTGTGTTGTTGCGGTACGGCCCTGAGTCTGGGCCTTGGCTCTGGCTAAGGCTTCTCATAGGGCCCTTGTTATGATAGACACGTTCTTCATAGATGGGATCTATGTGGTGCTCTGGGGACCCCAGAGGCCGAAGCGGCTCTTGACTATGCTGACTACTGTAGGAGCCACGAGAGCCTAGAGTGAAAAAAGAGGAAAAAAGATGTAAGGGCAATATTGGTAGAAAGGATGAGAGAAATGATGATTTTAAGGAGGATGAAATATGGCAGACAGGGCAGATAGGTTAGAATCACAAAGGAGAAGGTTGAGTAAGAAATACTTGACAGGAAGATAAAGACACATGGATGTGGATATGAGATTCAAATGAAAGCAAAATAAAGAGCTTACGCAGCAACAAGAAGTCTCTATGAATTTTCTGTTTTTAGACCTGTCCATTGCCAACCTTCACCTTTGCTGATGCAGAATGGGGTTGTGGGAAAATTAGGACGCAGTCGAAAAAGTCCTTCAAAGCAACTGAAGGTGAGGTAGCGTATGTTTGTCTGTCTGTGTTTGTGTGATTGGTAAGGAACTGGGTGAGTTATAATTCAAATCAGAAAGAGGAAGAAATCAGAAACAGAGAGAAACAAATAGCAGAAATAAAATAGAGACATATGCAGCAATAAATGTGATAAGAAGAAATGTACAGATTTAGAAAGACAGAAGAAAAAAGAAAGTAATGCCTCTGTTTTTAATTTTTTAATCTCCACGGAACACATTGCTGTTCGTCAGCTATAAAATAATGAGATGCAGTGTCCCCTCCCTTTGCTCTATGTTTGGCAGGAGTCCCACAAACGCAGGGCGAGGAAGACATTGACAGCAGGCATTTGTTCATTACACAGCAGAACAAATGTAAGGCAAGGGGCCTCCCTCCGAAAACAAGGAGGACCAAAATTAAAATTAGGCAAGAGTAGAAAAGTAGGAAAGTGGGGAGAACATGCAGACAAGTCAGGAGGGTTTGGAGGACATACATAGTCATACATACTCAGAGAGCGGAGTGACTGAGCTAAAGAGAGATGGCCCAGTGGAGCTAATGTCATATCATATTACAATAGTTTTCAGTGGACTGGAAGTCGGGTGCCTAGAAAGTTACATGGGATGAAGGGGCACTGCATCAGGATTCCAACCTCCCTGTGTATCCATCATCAAGTTAACACAGTCAAATACCTCAATCTGTCAGGTTAGATCAGAAATCAATGCACACGAGGCACTTTGCCATCTCAATAGGATCAAATATATGCAGCACACTGAAGTATGAATAATAACCCTGCCTGCACTTTCTTTACTATTATGGCAAATGATAAACCACTGTTGTGCTTCAACTCTGTCCTTCTTTCAGCTGTGTGGTTAACTGACTGGCCTGTTAACCTCCCGAGCCAATGAAAGGTTGGCTGCATCCCTTCACACTCTACTAGCCAGCTGTAGCCAGATGGTGAACACAAACAGCGAGAGGAAGAGGGAGTCAGCATAAGGGAATAAAAAAAGGATAATAGACACTGGAAGAACAGACATTCCAACCACCACGGACCTCAGGTAAAATGCAGTGAATTTTACGGGAGGAAATTGAAATACAATATAAGAATATGCATGAAAGAGTACTAATTAGACTCATGGACACACCCATTAACAGCATGACTCATCCAAGCTCGTTCGCTTCCTCTAGTGCCTTTCATCTTTGAAGTCTTGGTGAGTTGGTTTTATTTCATTATACATTTACTTTTTGGCTCACAGGGGCCTACTCGTGGAAGTACTGACCTCTTTCTTTAAAGCAGAAGAGGAACTTTAAGACGAGAAGACAGAGTGATGTAGCGAGCGAGAGAGAAAGATCCCCTCACCTGATGTTTTATTCAGTAAAATATTTAAAAAAGGATAACAAGATGTCAAAGCTAACTCTGGTCCCTTGATGACTTACAGTCCTGCTTGTTTCGTTAAAAATAAAGCAAACTAAATTTTACCTACAGCTACAGTCAGTAAATGAGTGAAAAAAAGCTTTTTTCTCTGCTCATTCTATAAAAAAAATAAAAAATAAATAAATGGTAGTATAGCTGTCAACCGCAGATTTATTATAAAAAAGAAATGTTACAACATTTTTTCTGAGTGGGATAAAAAAATAAAAATAGAACAGGACTATATATTTAATCTCCAAAAGATCCCTGCTTTGCATGTTCACCAGCAGTCATTTTCATTGCCAATCAAGCTCAACATATAAACACCACACTATTGTACACCATGAACTAGATCGCACTAGTCCTTCATACAAAAAGCACAGACAGGAAGTTTCTTTTTTTAGGCACTTTCTGTTGGACACAGCTTAACTCTGCTGTAGAGTAGGGCCTGTGAAGCTGTTATGTACCTCTCCAAACATGCTACTCAATGAACTCTACTGTGCTTTTTCCCAGAGGGGCATCATCCACTGCGATAAACCATCCTCTGAGTAACACTATCTACACACAATTCCTGATTGGTAGGCTTTTGAAAATGTGGTAACTACCAGCCATTACAGGTAAAACAAAACATGACTCCTTTCCAGAATTAGTTGCCATTAAATGGTTCTCATACAGTCAACCACAATCTGGTAGTCTGTGCACATGACAGCAGATTCTGGTAATTATATTTCCCCAGTCCATTCCCGCTCACGTCTATCTTTTCTGCTTCATTTAAAGCCTTCAGGAGACATGAAACCTGAGGCAATGCATCAAGATCACAGTTGTGCCCTCAGGGTAAACCGTGAAGGTCATGTTCCTATCAGTGTAGCACTAAGTTTAAAGAAATGATAAATTAAAATTACTCCATGAAGCCTAGTTCAATCAATATTCATCTATTTTAGATTTTATGTTTCATTTTTTTTATTATTATTTTTTGTAAAAAACACTCACATAAAAAAGAAAAACTAAATTATACATTGCAAAAGATACTGTAGCCGAGCCACCACCTTGGTATCCAACAGTACTCCTATTCTATGTATGTTTGTACTAAAAGCAGTGTCAATCCATTGCACACTTAACTATATAAACATTTGGACAGCAGTCTTAGTACATCTAACTCTGGAAATACCAAACAGATACTTATTTGAAGACATAATTAGGAATTTGAATCATTTTAAATCATTCTCAAAGCAGATTCATGTCTGGTAGTTAAACAGCTCATAATTCTCAAATCTAACTGCTGTTAACCTAGCACATTCATTTCAAACTTTCTAAAGGGCAGCCTCAGAGACATTGATTCCTCCTTTGAAGTATAGCCTGAGATATCAACCACACCACAGTAATTTGCTTTTTCATAGACTGGGTAATTCCATAGATTTAAACACAGCAATTGACATTTCTTAGAACAGCAGTCTGATGCAACAAAATGTAACATTTAGACTACAAATGCTCCACTGATACAAGATACTACATCAGCAACACAAACAGACAATCAAAGACATGTTGTGAAAGATTTACTTATATCCCTTTATCATTTATAGGTTTGGTTTAAGGTGGGTTACACATTTTGGAGGGTTTACAGTGGGGGAAATAATTATTTGATTCCCTGATGAATTTGTAAGTTTGCTCACTCGCAAAGAGTTAATACAAGACTGTAGACCTGCACACGGCTGGAATGGGCAAAAAGGCTGAAAAATCATCAAGAACTTGGTGAGGAGGTGAGAATTTTTGATGTGATTATTTGGAAATGGAAGAAATATAAATTCCCCTCGGTCTGTAGCTCCATGAACGATCTTGTCTCATAAGGTGAGGTGGTGGATCAGCCCGAAACTACATGGAAGGATTTTGTTAATAATCTGAAAGCAGTTGGGACCACAGTCACCAAGAACACCAGTGGTAGCACACTACACCGTAATGGATTGAAATCTTGGAGCGCCTGCAAGGTCCTCCTGCTCAAGAAGACATATGTACAAGCCCATCATCTAAATGATTCAGAGAAGGATTGGGAGAATATGCTGTGGTCAGATGAAACACAAATTGAGCTCTTTGGCATCAACTCGGCTCACCATGTTTGGAGGAAGACTAATGCTGAGTATGACACAAAGGTGTTTCAAGCATGGGGATTATGTTTTGGGGCTGTTTTTCTGCTGAGGGTACAGGACGACTGCACCGCATTGAGAGGTCAATGGATGGGGCTATGTACCGTAAAATCTTCGATGACAACCTCCTTCTCTTAGCCAGAACACTAAAGATGGGTCATGGATGGGTCTTCCAGCATGACAATGACCCAAAACGTATAACCAAGGCAACAAAGGAGTGGCTAAAGAAGAAGGACATTAAGTTCATTGAGTGGCCTGGGCAGTCTCCAGACCCCAATCCTATAGAAAGTTTTTGTAGGGAGCTGAAGCTTCAAGTTATCAACCAGCCACCAAGAAACCTAAAGGATTCAGAGAGTCTTTGCAGAGGAGTGGGCCAAAATCCCCCCTGAGATGTGTGCAAACCTGGCAAACAACTACAAAAAACATCTTATCGTTATGCAACGAGTTTCTCCACCTACTAAGTCATATTTTACTTGAGGATCAAATACTTATTTCACTCAATGACATGCAAATCAATTTATATCTTTTATGAAATGTGTTTTTTTCTGGATTTCGGGTTGAAATTCTGTCTCTCTCCATTAAAATCATTTCCTTGGAAGTAAGCAAACTTACAAATTCAATCAAAAGATTATGTCTCTTGCTGTATGTTCTGTGCGAGCACACAAAACTATATGTGACACTGCATGAACGTGTCAGCGCCCACCTGCCAGACTTCCAGGTCTCTGCAGTGTAGCAGTAGCGTAGAGTTCGTGGGAGATCTTGTACTGGTCAGAAGCGTGATGAGCTGCCAGCCGTTTGGGAGACAGAGTTGCATAGCTCCCTATGCCTGAACTCATCTGCAAAGACAGTGGTTGCTCATGTTCATTAACTGGTGCTTCAGGTACGATCACTGTGTGTGTCAGCCAAATATGTAGCAGCAAACATGGTTGACGGTTTCTGACCATACAATGTTATAATGTTAGACTTAAAACAAATGACACAACTACCAACTACACATCTGTTCAAGACATAAGAATCTTTTTTGTGATGTGTACAAAATGTGCACCACTGTACGATCTGTCCGACTGCAATGTAAATGTGTAATAATAATAATAATAATAATAATAATAATAATAATAATAATAATAATAATAATAATAATAATAATAATAATAATAATAATAATAATAATAATAATAATAATAATGATGATGATGATGATAATAATAATAATAATAATAATATGTATAATAATGGATACAATAAATGAATTCCTCCAAGCAATCTGTGACTACAGTCACTGTAAAAGAGGTGAGGAGAACTCAGCTTTAACCTTATGTACATACAAGCTGAATATGACACATTCTCACAATCAAAATAACAAGCATTCAGATGCATATGTGAGACACAATTAAGTTATATAGCAGTCGTCTATAGTCTTTTAACTTTGCAGAACTGAATTATGTTCCACTAAGCACTGTTGCATTTGCATTCATTACAGTATTTTATAATAAGTGGTGCGGTTAATGGATTTTAAATGTATGCTTCACAAAAAAAAATCTTCACATTTTACACTCTATTACCACAGAATACACTTCCTTCCATGTGTCCGCATTGTGCGACTGTTAAATGCTGTACCTGGTGAAGAGGGGAAGATGTGGAGCTGGCTCCTCCCCCTGCTGCTGTAGAATTGGGTGGAGATGCCACCCTCAGGGGGGAACCACCCCCTCCAGCTGTTGTCACAGCAACTGTGGTGCTGAAAGACAAAAAGACAAAGTAACATTAAAAAAAAAAATCAAATGCCGTGTGTCATGTGTAGAATATGTGCATTTTATATTCACATAAATGAACCAACAATGAACCTTTTTAGATTATTTCCTGCTCTTTTAAATTCTATTGCAATCCATCGTCATGAATTCACTTTATTCTCAAGCTATCCTTAAAGGCTGCCCATTAACTGAATCTGTATTAACAGCAATACATGCACTCTACCTGTATGATTTGGCCAGCCGATTAGCAGGAGATTGTTTGGGCGAGGAGGAAGAAGAGGAGGGCAGCCGCTGAGTGGTAGAGTACCCTGCTGTATCAGAGGCTGATCCCAGACGTTGAAGTTTACTGGGGGAACCGGACCCTGAGCCGCCTCCTCCCGTGAGAGGGGAACCCTGTGCAGGCAAGGTGGAACTGGAGTAGTAGATCCCTGGAAAAAGAGGGGAAGGCACACTTCACTAAACATTTAAACCTTGAAGAATGACTGATGATAATGATTTAATGTAGGTCTTTAAAATTTGAAGATTTTCCAGTGGCTAATAGCTTGGTAATATATCAAAAACACATCTAAAAAAGCACAACACTGACACAAAGGTCAAAATTTAGGATCAGTGATAATGTAGTTAAAGAGAGAATTTTGCATTTATGGTGTACAATATTTATCATTTTAACTTTACCTAACAATAAATACTGGATATGGATGCACTGCGTGTCACTGTTATTGGGTGATCAATAAAAGTTCTCAAAAGTTTGATAAAATTGAAAATAAAAAATGAACTAAATGGAGGACAACACATGAATGGCCCGTAACCTTTACCCCAAATTAAGGATCACTAATATTACTAATCACTAATAATGTGATAAAGCTATGCATACTGTACTCTAAAAACATTCCCCTGGTAGTATGTTTTTTTCTGTTGTCATGGTTCTTGGTCAGTCTCCCGAAATGCCATTTCAACAGTATTTTATGCCTGGACAGATTATTAAACGTAAAATAAACGGAGATGCGATCAGACCTACCTGACCCTGGCCCAGTTTGTGACAGTTGCTGCTGGGCTGCACGGCTCGATGTCACCTGAGGGGATGTAGGAGGATACAGAGCAAGTAAAGATCATCCATGGCAGGAAAACAGTTTATTAGTGGGAGAGGAAGAACTTGGCAAGAGTTGAATGGAAAGATATAGTTAAGAAAATAAATGGCATGAAAGGGAATAAAGAGTAGTGGTCATGAAAAAAAAACTTTTATGCACAATGAATTCAGTCGAGCCTTTGAGGGTTCTTGAATGAACCTAGGAGCGTTAGTAATGAAATCCTCACAGAACACAGAGGGACGACAAAAAATGACGCATAGAAGCAAACCACAAAGTCCTTTGAGCTCAGCAGACTGAAATCATCTCTCATAAAGCCTTGTTGCACCACGCATTAAAAGTAGAATAGGTTTATGCAGTCACTTGCATATTCATGTTATATTATCTGCCATCTGTTTTAACCAAAACTCCAATATTCACAAACAGAACTGAATAATTACTAAAAAGCACAGTTAAAGCATTAAAAAGTGATCCAAATTATTTAATATTGTAATTATATTGTATTGTAGTGAGCAGTCTTGTCTTTCTTTGAGGCGAATTTTGATGGGAATAGTGGACCCACAGCTTTGACGGCAATAATGAAATGAATTCTCTACAGACACAAAAAGGTGTGTGTGTGTGTGTGTTTGTGTGTGTGTGTGTGTGTGTGTGAGAGTGAAAGGCAGAACGCAAGAAGCCTTTCTACTGCGCAACCAACTATATTCTCCTTATTCTCCAGACAGTAGGGGGAGCATATGTCAGACCTTAGTGAACCTTATATAGCCTTGTGTGTATGTTTGAGCTGTAAAGGTGATTCAGATACATTATCACTAGACTGACATGACTACAGATGTACAAAGCCATATTATGCAATCATGCAGTTACTGAGTCACCTTGGAGGACTGTCAGTACTGCCTATACAGTAGTTCAGCTCTGACAAGCTGTGATATATAGATGCATACATGAGGAGAGATCTATCTATCTATCTATCTATCTATCTATCTATCTATCTATCTATCTATCTATCTATCTATCTATCTATCTATCTATCTATCTATCTATCTATCTATCTATCTATCTATCTACTTTTAAATAAAAACATATTATTTGATGTGTATCTACATACTTTGGCATCCATGTATTCTGGTATTGGTTAGAACATTTACTGTGTGTGTTACATTTTATTGGACAGCAGAAACAGACTAAATTGCATGCCGTTCACACACAGTCTAATCATTTGGTAACCAGTAACTCACAACACCCAAACACACTCTGGAGTTGTGTTCGCATGGAGTTCTGTTTGTAACTGCTTCTAAATGTGAATATTTGCAGCTGCAGAATTTGCAGGGGGAAAAAAACAACAATGCTTTCTCAGCATATCTACCACAAATAAATGTATCAGCATGCACAAGCACACAATCTCCTTTTTGTTTCCAGTGGCTGACTGGGTCTCTGGCTATTTTCCCTGCTTTGTCATAAGGATATGTGTGTCTACTGAGGGCAACATGACTTATTCCAGAATGCTAGGTTTGAAAAGGGATCCTGAAACCTGATTTATCACTAGCTGAGTGGATCATAACAATTACCTAATGTACAATTTATGGAAGCAAACAAGCAGGAAAGCAAGAAGGTGACCCACAAAGACTGAAGTAATGAATAACTAGTAAATGAGGATCGTCTTGTCACATTCCGTATCACACATGTATCAACATGTGTCTTTCTACACAGTATTGTATATATGTGGAAGGGTAAAACAATCATGCTGGAAATCTATACTAATATGGACTGGGTAATGTGTTAAGAATGAAAGGATGACATATCATTTGATGGAAATAAAAATGATCACCCTATGGAGGGCTGAATTCAGAGACACCACAAAAACCAAAGGAAAAATGATGCTGCAGGTTAGTCCGTTTTGCTGAAATGTCACTTCAACAACTCAATATGGTACTCAGTAGTTTGTATTGCCCCCACATGCTTGTATGCATGTCTGAGCTCCTGGATAATCTGAGGTGCAACCTGGCAGTGTCCCAGAGATGTTCTATTTGATTTAGCGTTGGGGTCAGTCAGTTGTATCAATTCCTTCATCCTCTAGCAACTGCCTGTATACTCTCATCACTTAAGGCCAGGCACTGTCGTGCACCAGGAGGAACCCAGGACCCACTGCACCGGTGCAGGGTCTGAAATTGGGTCCAAAGATTGCAAAGATGGCACACATTAATGTGCCATCCAAAAGGAGTGGAACTCCCTGTGCAACCTCTGTAAGGTCCAAGTACTGCCTCATGCCACTATTGGTGACACTGGCCCTAGCCAGATGCAAAACTAGTGAAAAAACAGGGAAGGGAGGAGAGGAGGGAAAAAAATGTCCTCCACCTGTAATACCATTGCTGTTTCGGGGGTTGTCTCATTGTTGCCCCTCTAGTGCACCTGTTGTTCATTTCATTAACACCAAAGCAGCTGAAACTGATTAACAACGCCCTCTGCTGCTTAACTGACCAGATCAATATCCCAGAAGTTTAACACTGATAAAAAAAAAAAATGTTTCTTTAATTTTTTGAGCATTATAAATCCACCCGATCTTAACAGAGAAGAGATACCAATGGGACTGGTAATTTAACTGTGGCAAATTTAATGGATGCGCATGCAAAATGTATGAGCATGAAGTCAGGGGTCAAAAATAACTAAGCTAAGAGAAACTGGCTAAGATTCAGCTCTTATGTGGGATCACTGAGTTCACAAGGTACAGTAGCCGGTTCACTGGTTTGTTCACAAATTGGCACTGTATAACACGATTCAGTCCAAGAGTTTGAATTACATTATATGACCTTCTGACAACTTAATACACAATTAACATCAGTTTGCTGACTTTTTTGATAAAACACAGAAAACATACTTGATTTACATAAAAATTCCCCCTGAACTGGAGCTTAAATATGGTCAGAATATGAAATTTCACCATAGGCCTAAAACATCTGGTGATGAGTGCTGGGTCTCTGTTTACTCCCCAGAGACAAAACAGCAGTTTTCAGTGAAGAAGCCCTAGGTGAAAGATCAAATGAAGAGCATTAAGAGGAGCATGCTCGTGTTTTATTAGTATGCACCAGGCTGCGCACCATAAATTCATCCCACTGTTCTGCTACCATCAAATTCCTAAGGAGTCTAAGTTGTGGAAAGAGCCATCAAGCCATCCAATTTTCTGGACACACCAACACAACTGTCCAATAAAAATCCAGTTTGAACTTAGCAGAGGACATCCAGAATGCATCAAAAATGTGCAAGTGATCAAAATGGGACTTCCAGTGATTCAAAGGTACAATGCACATTTGCAGATGGTTTAAATAATCACATCAATATGATTGTGTATTTATATCCTGGAGAATATTGAATTCCACCATGATATTGGAGATAGCTTATCTAAACGCTTCTTACAGCTCAATCCACAGCCTACCAAGGATGGATTACTAAAAGTATTGTAAAAGTCCTCTGTGTTAGTTTAATAGGTTATGAAACCAACTGAGAGACTTAAGGCTGATGAGATTAAGGGAACAGTTAAGAAATCCTGTTAATAGTGGTTAATAGACTGTGTTTAACACTACAGATGTGCTACAATGATCAAACACAACGTGAGACATAAAGACTGAGGGGCTAGGTGGATGAGTAGATAAATGGGTGGGTAAATAAATAATGAGTAAAAGATGAATTGCTGGCTGAGGTAACAAACAGATAGAAAGCCTGACACACACTGTGAGGGAAAGCACTTTCTCGATCTCACTCTGTGTCATCTTGCAGTGCCGCACTTTTTCTCCTCCAGTAAAACACTGGGATGTTTGAGGTGCCATGTATCCATGAATTATTAAAACCTGGCCTCTCAGGGTTATAAATATACTACAGAAAGAGCAGCAACATGCTAGACCTTTTACTTTCTCTTTCACTCGCCTTCAGATAGTCACTACGGATCCATGCAAAGGAATGCAGCCACTGCGGGCACAAGTGCGCAAGAATGTGAAAAGATCAACAAAAATACACATGTACTACCCATGTATGCAAGCTGCACCTGCCTATCTAGCAGCACTGGCATGCATAGAGCTATTCATGAGCAGCAAGCCCTGTTGACAGCACTAGCCCCATTACACTGACAAGCCAAAAACATCAGAGAGGAGGATACACACACACAGAGAGATACACTCTCGCTCACATGGACAGAGATGGTGAGCAGAGAGGACAGGGAAGGAAGATGGGAAGAGGGAAAAGAGGACAGGAGCGCTGAAGAAAGAGTAAATATTCCTTTTCCCTAGTCTGTCCATCCATCTATATCGCAGCCTATCAGTCTTTCTTTCTGTCTTTTCCTCCTGTTTCTTATTTATTAAGGCAAGGCATCGAAGTTTTATCTGAAACCAGCTCTGAAACGAGCTTTAGTGTGACTGCAGGGGATATGAATAAATATATTTACAAAAACAGATAACACTCCCTTCATCGTTCTCTTTCAAAAGACACGTGAACATAAACTAACAAGACACAGAAATGCATGCGCAAACTAAGAGCACATCCCCATTTACTTTGGAGATATAAAGAAAGTACAAGATTATATGAAAGGATTTACAAAGATTCCAAAAAAAGGCAATCACAACAAAGCCTGACCATTGTTAAACAATTATCCAGTTAATCATTAACTTAAAATATCTGATCTCATTTTAGAGTCATAATAATGTATCACAAATGGAACATTTATTCCAGACACTGGCTGCTTCACTAATCAAGGAGATCCGTGGGTTTCTATTTCAGACAACATGTGTGTGTGTGTGTGTTTGCAGTAATATTTAATACTGATATGTTAAAGATGTGGAAATTTAAAATAATGGGCTGCTGCAGGCTGTAAAGTAATTTGATAGATTTTCTCTCTGTTATTACACTGCTGTGGTTAATGTAGCTTTATTTTAAGTCTTCATAAACTAGTCACTAGCTGAGATTGCTCTGCATGTATTTAACTGTACCCTAATTTAAGTCTGTGAGCATCTCATTAACTGTTTTCTTCTAAACAACTTATCTACGTCTATCGTCACCTTCACAGTACAGACAAAATGCAATTGGGCAGCTGGAAAAGACAGTTTTAGCCACTGGATTAAAGCACTTCAGCAGGGCTAATGAAAGAGGATTCTGTATAAATATGTACTTCTACCCAGATCAAATAGACTCAGCTACAGTGTCAAACAAATTCACATTTGCTAAGAGCACTGAGAGCCAGAGTTACACGCAGCTGGATAAGTGCTACAGTATGCAACACAGTGCCTGAAAAAGAGCTGAAATTCTTTGCCAGTTACTAAAATTTCCTGACCACCAGCCTCCTAGACAAACGGAAAGTTTCTAAAAACACACATTTAAAGTTTATACAAATAACTAGTGACAGAACTGCTCTCTGGTTTTGTTATCATCAACACTTGCACCCTCAATAAGTCTCTTTACTCAGTAGTATTTCCCACCTGGTTGTAGCTGTGCACAGCTCCTCCAACTTGCCCGCTGCGCTGAGGAGTTGCTGCAGAGATGCTGTCGCTTAGGGCGAGGGTCTGGTTGCTATGGTAGCTGGCAGAGTACTGAAGCGAAGCCTCCGGGGTGGAGTTGAGCTGCAAGGAACTCTGGGAAAGAAGAGTTGGTCCTACCAATTGAGACAGAGGTGGCGTATGGTTGTATAGAAAGGGTTGAGTTGAGTTTGTGACAGAGCAAGTGAGAGTGTGAGAGAGACAGATTAAGAGTGAGAAAGAGAGGGGGTGTGGAATAGGAAAAAGAGAAAGAGAGAGCAAGCAGCAATTTAGAGCAGATAGTGCAGCAGTGCAGCACTCCGTGAATTGGAGATAGCATACATAATTTATTAGCAGAGGAAGATAGAAACAGAGGAACAGAAAGAACTGGAGGAGGAGGAGGAGGAGCAGGGAGATAGAGAGCATGAGAAGAGGAGGAGGGCTGAAACTTAAACATTACCTCCCAAAACATGTTCATTTTTACCTGGTATTGTTGGCTCAAAAAACTTTACTCAAGCTGGACCAGGACAGTCTAATTTGGAATTATTTAATAAACACGATTTTATTTCTCTAGACGTTTAATGTGCTTTGCAGAACAATGGACGTTTAGATTCATACACCTAAAAGGACAATTCACAGGAGACTGTGTCAACCATAATTACTTTTGTTACACACACACACACACACACACACACACACACGCACAAGTTCCCCCCTGCTTCAGAGCACCATTGCTTCTCCCACCCGATGAAGTCGCTGCGGTGTCATCAAATAATAATCCCCTCTTTCTGATTCCGATGCTGTGCACATAAAGCTGATATTGATCCAAGCTAAGAACATCATAAGGCAGTTTTTTAGATGGACTATCTTCTTAAATGTCTATGGAGTGATGCGGTGAACCAAAGGGAATGGTTCCAAGCCACTCTGTAATCAGCGGTGAGTGTGTGGTAATATAGGTTTTCCGTATACGTGTTTACGTGTGCTTTACTGAAGAATAATTAGGTCCTTGACATATTTGCTCCGTGGTAAATAAATATTTTATTAACATGCTATGTTCACTCTCTCCCCCTCTCTTGCAACGCACATTTCAAGTACTTAACATATATGCCATGCCACTCTGCAGGTTAAAGATGCCAGACTTACTTACGATGCATTATTTGTTTTATTTGTTCGAGACCATGACGAAAAAAACACAATATTAAACAAACTATCAACTGCAAGTACATATCCATATATATACTGTAGTATACAGTATACATGCAAATCTAAAGGGGAAAAAAAAAGCCCCATCCCAGCAACAAAACACATCCATATTATGAAACCATCTCATTCAAATGCCAGAATACCCGATCAATATATGAGCAAAGTATAAAAATTCAGATGAAAGGGGTTAAAAAAATCAGTTTCTCTCTCTCAATTTCAAAAGTCTGACTATCATGACTATGTCCTAATAAAGTCTACAATAAGTGTCTTCCCCTGAGCTTACTGACTCGTTAGTTTCTTTTTTTCACTTTATAGAACAATGGCCCGTTTTTCTTCTTCTCCTATATCTATTTGCTTGCTCACTCTCTCTCTCTCTCTCTCTCTCTTCTCCTAGAATCCTTCCCTCCCTGTGAGTCTGTGTGCTGTGAACCAAGATCAACTCCTCTGCTTCTCGCCTTCACAAAAGACTTGCCTTTTCTCATCTTGATTCATCCCTCGCTTTTTATGAATTATTAAACAGCACTTTGTGTTACGCAGACTGAGTGGGAGCTCCCAAACTCATCATCCCTCAGCCTCGGTGTTTGCTACATTGTGTGTGTTATGTGACAAAGAAAAAAAAAAGGAGAAAAAAATGCATATGTTTGTTTCTATGTTCAAACATGTGGCGTGAAATGTGTTTGTGCAGAATGGTCAGAAGATAGCAACGGTGATTGCTCATGAAAAAGCTAATAAAGGTTTATTAAGGGCATTGTATGTCGTACGCATGCGAAGTTAACTGTGCAAATGCTCAGTATGACTGAGTGTACTAGTAGCATATGCATGTGTGGGTAAACACTAGGCAAAATGAGAAACAGGGGTTGCAGGGATTTAGGATCTGCTTTTATGTCAGTATTGACTCCTGTACAGTCTCTCTTTTGATATGGAAATATAAATTCTACTGTTCTGAATATTTCAAAAGCTCAGTCAAATTATGAGCGTCCCATTCTTACTGCAGCCTATGAAATGCTTACTCATGCAGACCTGACATACACACAAAAGGGTCATTAAGGGTTTCTTGAGGGTTTTTAAGAAGACTGGATTTAAGATAACAATAAACCAAAACCCAAGCATTACCTTTTCTCTTAGAATTATTGTGTCTGCATACAGTTACTTATGAGTTGTGTTGCTCTGTGCTGACTTGAGTTGACACACAAAAAGCCTTCCTGTTTTGTGGAACCTTCAGCCGAAGACAGTGACATTTCACTACAGTATGTATTTACTTCTTAGCTATTGACAGCATCCTCTTTTTGGGGAAAATTACACATGAGCATACACACACACACACACACACACACACAGAAAGCTATCTAGAGTCACTTTTTTAAGCTTCTGATAGAAACCCATTCATAAAATGGGGGAAACAGCTGGGTGTGGAACACCCACAACAAGAGTGCTCACAATGAGAGTGCCATTGATTTGGACAGGCACTCAGAGACTCAGGCACTTCCAGCAAACATGGTAAGAATCTAATGATCTGACATGTATTGTAATCTGCCTTACTAAAGCAAACCAGCAACAGCTATTATTGTTAATGTACCCAAACTAGCCTATCCTCACCCGCTTCTTGTCACAAATGCATCTTTGTGTGTGTGTATGTCATGGTCCTGTGCCGATGGCCCAGTGTTTTGTGTTCTTTTGGTTTCTGTTTATTTCTCATGTTTATTAGCCCTTAGTTGGTTATTTCTAGTTCCTTGTGTTTCCCGGTGTCAGGTCTGCGTTTCTGTTCCCTCGTCTTGTTTCTTGTTTTATTTTGATAGTCTTTTGGTCCCTGTCTGTCATGTTCAGTTTTGCTTCCCTTTGTCTCATCTGTGTTATGTAGTTCACCTTTGTTCCCAGCTGTTTCCATTCCCCTCATTTCCTTGTTTATTTAAGTGTGTTTTCTTTGCCTCTTGGCGTGTTGTCGTCTAATGACATTGTTGCGGTCACTGCTGTGCCTGTTTCCTGTGTTTTCCCCTTGTGTTCACCAGCAAATAAAGCTGTGTTTCAGTTCACGCCCGAGTCTGTGTCCTGCATTGGGGTCCTCATCCTGCCTGCCACAC
>VUQK01023272.1:13212-23339 GCA_015106715.1 Bujurquina vittata | reverse complement strand
GAAAAAAAAAAAAGATGGAAGAAGTTCTTGGAGTGGATGTACTCAATACGACTTATCTGGAGAGCACAGAGCAATGAAACTTAAGTTGGCGGCACAAAAAAAAATCTCCAGGTAAACACAAAGGTTACAAATGCTGTTATGGATCTCAGGATAAAAACCAAATAAAAAAAAAACAGGGAAACAACACATGAGCTCAAACAGGTGTTCATAACCTCCAGGTAAAGAAATACCCTCCACAGCATTTGTAAATAAGTTAATTTTTCTTCTGTCACTTTCTGGTTCTGTCCTCCTGTGTGCGTCCTCCTTCATTTCTCTCTGTGTTTTGTCTCAATGTTTCACTCTTTTCATAACACACTGTTTTCCTCTCTCTCTCTCTGCCTCTTTGGCATGGTTTGGTTGGTTCTTATCTATTCTCTCCACTATCTGGTGTTGAGGGAAGATAAGCATGCATTTGCATGTTTAATGAACCAAACACCCCCGATTCCCCTCACCATGAGGATACATACATGCACACGGGTACACACTCAAACACACAAACCGCTGCTGTTGGCCCTACAGGCCTCTGTCTCCTTGCAGCTGACATGGAGTCACCAACTGCTGACTCCTTCAGAAACAAGTATACATAACAAATAGAACAGCAAACAGCAGAAGGCCATTATTTGTCCTAACCTTATTAATATTGACATAAAAAAAAAAGAATGACATGAAGATAGTGACAAGAAACAAGTTGAGATCTCATTTGATTCTTAAACTTGAACTGACAGGATGTTGCAGGAAAATATGGACACCCAGAGAAGCTTCACTGAGGCAAATCTGTCATTAGGGTTAGATGAATTCAATAATAAATGCAGACATCTGTTATGCCTATTTTGACAACACAAAAAAGTCAGAAGAAATAAATACAGGGCCTTCAGCAGACACAAAATGTAACTTCTGTGATGACTCTGCCCACTCTGTCCTTCCACTGCCCAGTGTGAGAGGCTGGGTCCTGAGAGGAAGCACACTTGTTGGCATTTGGCTAATTGCTAAAAAAATCCTTGGTAGAAACACTATTTCGTTTCTCCCCAGTGGGCAGGCATTTGCCTTGTTTGGGTTTTGTTTTGTTTTAATTTTCTTTAACTCCATTATCTGTCAAATGGTAATGTCATGTTCCTTTCTATTTCATTCATTCTCTTTCATTTAAATGAATGAATGAATAAAAAAAAATTCTCATAAGGCAGAACCTTATAACAACACCACTGGGAAAAAATAAAGCTCGCAGATATTTTCTATATCCAGCTAAGAGTCTTTCAATTGTTGTTTTAAGATTTTCACCCACTCTTCTCTTCTGAAGATCACTGAGACATTTTAAGCCTGTCTTGTGAGCACGGCATGTTCAAGTTCTAACCCACACATTTCAAATGAAGTCAGTTTCAAAAGTTTTAGTTTGCTTGAAGCTGCTTTACTTAGTTATCACTTTACTGGCATTTTGGTTCCAAAATTAATCTTGCGTATCCAGGTGTGTGAAATGTTTCAGGCATTGACTACTGCAATGAGATTGCTGGCAACATCTTTTGATGGCTACATGTACAGGAAATGTGGCCATCTAAGCACGTGGGCTGTATGGAGCACAGAATGGTTTTATGCAGTTTCTTTACAATCACTTGTAACATTTTTTTTCTGCCTAGCAGAAGTACAGTATCTGATAGTTTTCTTTGTCTTGGTCTATTAGATCTTGTCATGACTTCCAGGGCTCCCTTTCAAAGTGGCATTTCACACAAGCAGAAACTACTTTGATGTCTTTTTATAGCCTTTGCTGTTTTGTAGGCACCAATTAACCTTATGTTTTCAGATTTCAGTGAGCTGTTTAGACTAGTCCAAGTATACTCAGGTTTACCACAAGATTTGATTTGTCGGAGAATTTATCAAGCTCTGAAATATTCAGCTAATCATTACTAACAGGAGTTTATCTGCCTTGTAAGTCCTGAAACATCAGCTGAAGTCTAATGAGTCACTTCAGGTCTGCTGTTTTGTTATGCTTTTAATTGAATATTAGTAATGAGATACAAGTATCAGCATACAAATGTTTGGAAACAAATGTAATTTTAATTGTGTTTACTGAAGGGTTTGCATTTACCTTTCACTTCAAAATAGAAAAAAAATAAATAAAAACAAAATGACAACTTTTCTGCAAGATATGTTTTGCCAGTACAAGAATAAAATAGAAAACCTATCTGACAATTAAAAAAAAAATGCTTCATCCATCCATCCATCCATCCATCCATCCATCCATCCATCCATCCATCCATCCATCCATCCATCTTCTTCCACTTATCTAATTCAGGGTAATGGTATAGGGTTAGAGGCAGAGCAACCCTGGACAATCCATTGCAGATAGCTACTCTAATAGTTGTAAAATAAAGATATTGAGCATCTTAAACTAATGCAGAGAATGATAAAGTTGAAACAAGAAAGAGTAATCAGAAAGACTAAAAACATGAAATATCCACAGACCTTACCTTAAATGGTTTCATGTTTTAGCAGCTCAGTTTTTAAAGCTACTGTGTTTAAGTGGCAGACTGCCTCTGCCAGATTGAAGCTTCTCTTATACTTGGTATACATTTGCTGTACACGTAAGTGTCCCTGAGCAGCAATCACTATCTAATCTTAAATCCCAGAGTGCAGTTATTCATCTGATTTTGTTAAAATAAAACTGCATTTTTTTAAATTAGAAACAATGAAACAACTACTTTCCTTTAAAAACCAGCTCACCTGGATGTAAGAATGCAAGATGTTATAAAGACACACAAAGACAAAGGCACGGTTTCTCCCTTCTGTGCAAAAGCCAAGATGTTATTTAGAAGCAAACACAGATAGATGAGGGAGAGCTGAAATAACACAGAGAGAGGCCGACAGAAAGATAGACAGCGGGGGTGACAGCACTGTGAGAGATGTCGCCACCTGCCACCATTTTTCTCTTCTGCTCTTGGAAATGCATCATCAGTCATTAGCAGGGAGCATGACTTGCAGTATCATCATCACTCATGCAGACACACACATACACACACACAAGCCCAAACACAAAGCGTATTTTAAGGTATAATGCAGCAGCCTATAATTTGAGTTCTCTCTACGCGGCATTTTGCTGAGCTTATAAAACCGCCTGCAGCTAATGGTGTGATGGATCCCTCTATTATCACCCAACAGAGGACTAGAGAGTGGGGTATAGTGAGATAAACGAATGTAATTGGATAGTATTTTAGCCCTGGCAAAAACAGGAGGGTGGTCAGGGACAAAAAGAGACCATGAAAATGATAACCACAGGATGAAGTATAAAAGCTGTTCAAACATGATAGACCCATTCAATAAATTAAATCCAACATTAAAAAGAAGTAGTCCCTGAGTGGACCTACTATGTGTCTGGAGATTTCAAATGATACAATGATTATGTAAAAAAATGATGGGAATACACCAAATGCAATATAACTTTATAATATCATGCTTTAACAGAGACACACATGCACACGCGTGCGCACACACACACACACACACACACACTAGGAAAATGGGAAACAGGTGCAGTGAGTTATTGAAATTAGACATAGAAATACAGTATATAAGGCAACATGAGAGTTTGTACAATTCTAAAATCAAGCTTTCCTGCAATTTCTTTAAGTAGTCTTCAAAAATAGTTATCCAGGCTTCTTTAAGGACAATCAAAGCTCTTCTTTGGATGTTGTCTGACTTTTGTTTCATTCTCTTCAAGACTTTTTCAATAATGTTGAGGTTCAGCCTGTGGGCAGGCCAATCTATAACTCTATTTCTATCCAAGAATGTTTTTACTGCATTATCAGCATGTTCAGGATCATAGTCATGCTGAAAATGAAGCTTTTGCCAATCACACACTTCCTAGATGGTACTGTACAGTGAATCAAAATCTGACGGTACTTTCTGCATTCATAATTCCATCAGTTTTGACAAGATCCCCAACTCCACTGGCTGAAATGCAGCCACAAATCATGACAGAGCCTCCACCGTGTTTTACTTATTCTCGTACCTCTCAACCGGATCTCCTGCATAATGATGACAATGTATTTCATGGTCATCAAACATTATGAGAAAAATTTACTTTTTTGTTTGTTTTTGATGAATATAGTTAATAGTTAATGAAAATCAGGGTTAACCCAGTATCTCTGATTATTAGAACATTTCATTAAGAGTAAAATACTATTAAAACACTATATAATACCATGTATCTCTTGGTCTAGCTCAGTGCATGCAACTACAATCATGGGAAGACTGTTGATTTGACAGTTGACCAGATGATGATTATCAAAAACCTCCATGAAGAAGGTAGGGTAAGAAGGTTATTGCTTAAAAAGCTGGCTGATAACAGAGTGCAATATTGAAGCTTATTAATGGAAAATGTCTATAAGGGAAGAGTGTTGCAGGAAATAGTGCACAAGCAACAAGGATAACTGCAGCCGTGAGAGGATTGTCGAAAAAAAGATTTTTTGAGAACTTGGGAGAGCTTCACAAGATTGTAGTGTGTGAACTGAGGCTGTCAGTAGACCAAGAGCTACCACGCACAGAGGTTTTCATGAAAGGGGCTATGAATGTTGAATTCCTGAACCAGAGACAACGTCAGAAGTATCTTACCTGGAGTAAGGAGGGAAAAAATTGGACTCTTAGTCTGTGGTCCAAAGTCCTCTTTTCAAATGAAACTAAAATTTGCATTTCATTTATCACGGTCCTAGAGTCTGGAGGAAGAGTGGAGTGGAACAGAATCCAAGGTCTTTGAAGTCCAGTGTCAAATTTTCACAGTGTGTGGATGTGCAGAGATGCCATGTCATCTGATGATGTCGGTGTTCTCTACCAAGAGATTTTAGAGCATGTTACGTATCCATCTCCTGGCAAGCATTACGGAGATACTGACTTTTTTTATTGGCAAGACTACAAACCTGGCCAAAAATGCCAAAACTACTACCAAGTGGTTCTACATTCTAAAGAATCTACATAGAGAATCTATGGGGTATTATCAACAGCAAGATGAGACGCACTCGACCCAAAAATACACACTAGCTGAATTCACTATTAAAGCAATGTGAGCTTCACTAACACCTCAGCACTGCCACATACTGATCGCCCTCATGCCACTGCACTGATTCTACATAATGACTCTCAGCATATAAATAAACATACTTTTCAGAAACTCTTGAAAGTTCTGTATTCTATATCTTTTTTTGATTGAGCTTGAGAAATAGCAATAATTTGAGAAACTGGATTTCTGATAATCAGTAAAATTAAACAAAGAGGCCAGCAACCTTGTTCCACTGGCACCCACACATGCCCATACCATAACATTGCCTCCATGTTTGACAGATGATGTGGTATGCTTTGGATCGTGAGCCGCCCCTTTCACTCATTCAAGTATTCTTGACTCGTCTATTGTGAAGGGTTTTTCTTAAACTAGAAGATAATTTTGTGATCGTCCACTTTCAACATCTTCTGGTTTTTTGGTGTTGTTGAGCTGCCATTGTATTCCTTCTTTTTAAGAATGTAAAATATGGCTGACTTGGCCACTCTTAAAGTGAGCATGGTCCATCCCGGATGAGGGACAAGAGGGCCTCAAGAGTGCTAAAACGTGTAGATCTAAAGGTCTGATTGTGTGCAAGATCAAGTGAATCTCCAAATGCTCAGCCAAAACAGCACACAAGAAAGATGACGCTCAAGGATGAAATGTAAGAAAATAAAATTAAGAACAAACCAAAGGAAAAAATATTATAGCTGCTGTGTTGAAAAAGGATGTTCCCTGGATAATCTTCAGTGCAAAACAGCAGCTTGTTCCATCCTGTTTGTAAATAGCTCATTTGAGATTTACTGTGCATTGCCTGGAAAGTGGACAAAAACAGAAGGCAGAGACAAAGACGAAGCCAACCATTTCCCAACATGCCTTGAGGATGTACAATCAGTGGAGAGCAAGCTGCAACCTCTGAGGCTGAAAAATCCAGAAAACTCAGTGGCGCCAAAAACTACAGTTCATGAACGGGCTTCAAAAGTGAGCGCCGATTCACTTTCATGTTACAATGCCCATTTTTACAGCAGGCTTAAACATGTTAATGACCTGTTTATAAAAAAAAAGAAAGAAATATTTTTGTTCTCTAGATCTAATACAGTAAATCCCCTCATTTTAGTTCAAACTAGACTTCTTTGCAAAGTTTGCGTTGCTTGGGTCTTTTGGAATATTTATTTAAATGTAATATTTGTACTAACAACCAAAGAAATCTGCTGCTATTTTGCCGAGTTTATTAAGTTTCTAGGACTGCAAATTCCTAACCAAGCTTTCTACCATTAGCTGATAAATTATCACTCCAGCTTCTTGTGTAAATGTGGCTGCTTCTGGCTCCAAAAATCCAATATGGTGGTGGCCAATACTGATCTAGTTGGGTTATCATTTTTCACATTTGCATGACGCCAGCGCAAGTCAGGATAAAGTGTGACAGAAATCTAACCAACAGGCATTGTAGGATGATTGCCAGTGATTGATTGTGTGCCGGTCTGTCTCATCTCAAATGAGTCTCCAGTTTGTTTGCTTGTTTGTTTGTTTGTTTTTTTCCTGTTGTATTATTAAACCTGGACAAAGATTGGCACACACTCCCAGGTTTCTGACAGAGCGCTATTCAATCGTTCCTTGACAGAATACCATACAGCTACAGCAATAAAGCTTTTTGTTTTAATGCTACACCCAATGTTTTTTTAATCTTATCTTAACTTATATACTGACAGTAGCACTGGATTGAACCAGTTTCTTTTAAATTATGGATGGATGTGGACTTTCTATTCTGAAGAACTTATATATATATATATATATATATAAACTTACTTATAATATTTTATTTTGCGTTGTTTAAACACAAGAGAAGAGAAGAGAAGAGAAGAGAAGAGAAGAGAAGAGAAGAGAAGAGAAGAGAAGAGAAGAGAAGAGAAGAGAAGAGAAGAGAAGAGAAGAGAAGAGAAGAGAAGAGACATAATTCAGCAGCAGAAAAAAAAAAGAGGCTTTTTATTTTTTCAAAATGTTTCTAGCGCTCCCCATGTGTCTGGGGTCTATTAGTTCCTGTGATCAACTCTAAAGTGTGTGAAAACTAAGCCCAAACTGTGTGAATGTCTGCTCCTGAGGGTAGGACAACTTTATAGTCTAGTAAGTGTGTTTACCCCTGAGAAAAGTCTTGGGCACAGAGTGAGAAAATGTGTATATGTGTGGATGTATTCGTATGTGCAGCAGAAAGAGTGAAGCTGGTCCCTGCTGGTGTGGAACTAAATGTCACAGCTTGATTAGAATAAATAGTCCTATATGGGCTCTGGGACTGGGCACCAATGTGCAGTAGGGCAAGTATGTGTGATGACTCACTGCTTTTGTTCAATTTCTCTCCCTCTATTCCTCTTTCTGCTTATGTCTCTCACACACATGCACAAACACGCATGCGCTCTGATGGACACTCTGACGTTACCTTTCTCTGACCTACCCGACGGGTCTTTGGGCAGATGTGTAAGTCTGAACAACACAATCAGAAAGCTGTTACTGCCTCAGGACATGAACTTTACACCTCACACTCCCTCCCATTCATACACACACATGCACACCCACACATGTCGCCACTCACGCTCTATCTCTCTGCATTAGTTTAAAATGTTAACTGTGTTTGCTATTCCGCAACAAGCAGCAAGCTTTTAAACACCTAAATACAGTACATGCAGCACCAGTATTATTTTTAGAGGTGCTATTACAGCCTGTTATCCACGTATTTCAGCTCACAGAGTCATTTTAGGAGCATGGCTGTTGTGGCTCTGAATAGTGGTACTATAGCTCATGTACCTCCTGATTACTGCTGCAACTGTGATTTGACTTATATGTAGCTGGTCTGAAATATTACCCTACATTTTTCCATTTTTGCCAAGTCTCACAGTCAGACTCCTTTCCTCTGGAAATTGTGGAAATTTTGCATGCAGTGATCCAGATGTGCAAATTTACATGGCCTATAGGTCAAAGACTGAGAAAGTCTGATCATTTGTTTCAGTAATCACAGGTGTGTTCACTTTCTTGCACAGAATGGTCAATATATAAACTTCCAAAGCTTTTATTTTAATAATTTCTAAATGTGTAAAAAAAAAAAACCCTGAAAATAATAATTCAGTGAACCTATCCCATGGATACCATTGAATAGTGGAACCTATTAGCCATTTCCCTCTCTCCCCTTTCCTTCCTTTTTCTCTTCCTCTCCCTCACTCAGTTGGGATTGCGCTCCCCTGCCTCCAGTAGTGATGGTTTCATATCTCTTCACTAAATGCTAACAATTCCATTAAGCACAGTAGAGGACTCATTTAGAGGTCACATTTGTTTCGCTCAACTTCCCCTGTCATCCGCATACCAACCGAGTGGCTGTCTCTTTCAGCTTTGATTCCTGTTATCTGAGATGACCTTTCTGCTTTAAACTAATTGGTAAATTGTGATGGACTTTTTCATTCTAATTCATCTTCCTTTAACGACATGGCTTTACAAAAAAATTCACTATTTTTGTCTTGCACTGCGTATAAGTTTGCTTAAGCATGCCTTGAAAAGCCACAGTTTTTCATTTATGATATCATATGCATATGCTCCGTAATACTAGCTACAAGGCATCAAGCGAGTGTTATTTTTGCTGGTGGCGAGTTCAAACATGACAACCAAATAATTCAATTTAGCCGGTGAATCCATAAACCTACGTGACATCTCATTTATGGCCTTGATAATCCACTGCCCCAAGTCACGATTAGCTTAGTAGCCAGCTGCACATTATTTCCTCAACAGTTTATGGGGGCAGTGTTTTAATGAACCAATAATGTCTTCCAGAATGCCCAGCAAGGTCACGCCAAAGCAGACATTTATTTTAACAAACTATACATATCACTACTGTATGGTGAGGGAGTTTCAAGAATACTGGCAAGGCACATTAAAAACAATGTGTGCATTTTCAATATAACGTCAGCTTTATGAATAAATACAGAAGAAAATGGCAATTCTGATATAAGCTCTTAAATGCCAGCACAAAGGTTTGAACAACAGTGAGTTGTAATAAAATGCTTTTTAGCAACAAGAGGCACCAACAACTTTATGGCTTCATCTCCGCCCTGCCAGAGATGGGATGCAACACTGTCCAGGACCCTGGAGCCTCCTCACTATATATTTGAGTACACTGGGTCTGTCTGCTATCCACCCTACCAGCTTATCCAACTCACCAGCAGGTGGTGATCACCTGTCAGCTCACATCCTCTATTTACCTAGGTATCTGAGGTGTATGGTAGTAAATCTCACAATATGATTACAAAATCAAATATCCACCAATAACCATGAGGTTTCCTAGTGTAAAATCAACTTATGAACATATTCAGGCTAGAACGTGGTGTTCATTTGTTATGGGGACTAATATTCAAGTCAGAGAGGCTATTCCTCTCAGTCACACCCATCCAGGTTTCACTGTTATTGCCTATTGTGATCATTAAAAACCCCACCAGAGTGGTGGGCTGATATCACCTTATTTAACTACACATGTGCCTAATATATCTGTTTTATGCCCTACTGCTGTGCATAACAGCACATACAAAGGTCAGATGATGAGACACATACCACAGCATCACCCTCAAGACTCCAAGAAGGCTAAATACTCTGACTCTGTAGGAGGTGGACTCATGTAACCCATTTGGGCTGAACCCAGCAGGCTCTCATCGGCCAGATTGAGCCCAAGTGTGGGGCTTTCCTGTCATAGCAATAGCATAGGCTATGACAGATCCCTTGATTTCCTATTCTTAACTTTACATCATTTGGTGATCCATCAGCATGTATCTCAATTTGGTAAAAACAAATTGATATTAATTGAAATACATTAACCAGAAATTCAGAGGTGTGCTTTTAAAAGAGCACTGAAGGTTTGAGCTGCACAGCCAGTCAGACAGAAAAAAACAGCAGGAGCAAATGCTTCCCACTGGCTGCCACTTACCACTAATGTTAGAAAAATGATAAATTAGTTCCGGCATGGTGTCTGGAGTCTACGTGCTCACGTGGGTGTGTGTGTGTGTGTGTGTGTGTGTGTGTGTGTGGGTGTGTGCCAGTGAAT
>VUQK01023272.1:0-13192 GCA_015106715.1 Bujurquina vittata | reverse complement strand
GTGTGTGGGTGTGTGCCAGTGAATGCTTCCGTCCTGTAAAGTGTTGTGTCGCATGCCAACAGTTCACAGTGTGAACAGATGTTAGTCAGTATTGCCCTGGGTTTCTGCACCACAGTCAGGCATTTTTTTTAGGGTCCTCAGCTCTGAGGAGGAGTCCGTGGAGATGCCTGAATTGCTTTATCGAGCGGAACACAGCTAAGGACACGCAGGCTCGCAGCAGCTGCCAAGAATACACACAGACACGCAAACACAAACACAGCATTTGCTCCAAGCATGTGCAACACAAACCCACAAACAGTTGGGACACAAAAACCCACACACTTGGTATAATAATGTAAACAAACACACACAACTCTATAGAATATGCAATCTTAAGTTCACTTTCACCACAGCATATTTCTTACAGAGTAACTGCTGAGTGAATATGACAGCTGTAGCGTTATGCCCTGTCATCAGAATTAGAGTTATTTAAAATTTGGAAGGATAACAAGAAAACACATTTAATACAATCTCCACGTCTTCCTAATCAACTCTCTCACCTGTTTTTTTAATATATTTTGCTTCATTACAAAAACACCTGGATTCTATATTTAGCAGCTGCCTGTCACTGAGACACTGATGAAGGAAGACAAATAAGGGTGATGTTGAAGACCATGGGAAAGGTTATAGTTGTCTCTTTACATAGCATCACACTTTCTCTGATCATTCACAGTTACACTGCAAAGACTAATATCTATACTTAGGCTTGTGCCCAAAGAAACTGGCTTTTTTGGAATCTGCATAAAAGAAAATGTCAATCATAGTGACAGAAAATACAAATAAAAATGGTCAGACTCAGACGTGCGCTGTCTCATGTGTTTGTGTGCGTGCATAAGTACTAAAAGGGGGGGGGGGGCAAATGCACATCATAGGTCTGATTTGATGTGCAATGACACATTTGAGCAAGCATACGGATGGATGTGGACTCACTGGGATAGAGTGAGCTCTCAGCACACAAAAACTAGCTAAATCAATCCTCTAAATCTGATGTGATAATCATGACATAACTGTGAAATGACAGCAGACAGACTCTTGCTGGCCCAGACACATGCATTTACAAGCATAAATGCACCAAACAGAAATACAAGTTCAGATAACACCAGAGTAAATGTTGCAGGGAGTATGATTACTGCTGAATTTTGACATAATATTATATTTAGAGCTTGAAGACTCCAGCAAATAAAACATAT
Source organism: Bujurquina vittata (assembly GCA_015106715.1). NCBI lineage: Eukaryota > Metazoa > Chordata > Actinopteri > Cichliformes > Cichlidae > Bujurquina > Bujurquina vittata. The sequence continues at coordinate 11,963 of VUQK01023272.1, read as the reverse complement.
ACAAGCACATCTGTGAAAGTGGCAGGGCACAGGCTGGTTTTAGTCAAGAGATAAAAATGTTCCAAAAGTAATAACTATCTGAAAAATCTAGACAACCCATCCACTTGGTTCCTTGCTTTCCTGCCTCACTAAAACTATTGACTGGCCTGTCTGAAATCACATATAAAGATGAATAATTGGGGGTAGATTTTTTATTTAATGGCTTGAAACTGAATTAGTAATCCAAACAAATCATAGCATCAATAGAGCCGAGCGGTTTAAAATATGAGCTGAAATTCTAAATTAATGTAAATCATCAAATATTAGTATGAGTATGTGTTTGTACCATCTGGCTAAGCTATGCAATATAAAAGCTCCATCCACCCATTTCTTTAACCAGTCATCTAAATGAGGGTTGCAGGGGGGTTGGAGCCTCGAGAGGCAGGGTACACCATGGAAAGACTCAAGTCTGCCACAGAGCTTAATACACAGAGGCAGACATTCATGCTCACATTCAGGTTGATCGGCGATTCGCTTTAGAATTGCCAATTAAGCTGACAAGCATACTTTGGGCTGTGAGAGGCCCACAGAGAACCTACGAAACCACAGGGAGAACATGCAAGCTGAAGGTTTGAACCCTCTCATCTCTCTGTTGCTGTAGGCTGACCGAGCTAACCACTGTACCACTGTGTCGCTCCAACGTAAAAGTTAAAAATCTCAGTTTTATTCTTATACTCATGTTGCCATTCGGGTCATTTTCAAAAGACTACCCAGTTATATTTACAAGTAAAGGAATTCAAGCACAACTCTATAAAGGAAGCCTCTGATTTTATCAACAAGAAAGTTCTAGCCGAGTCTCAGCTCAAGTGAAAGTTCAAAAGTATCTTCTTTTTTTTGGTACACAGTTTGTCTTCAGCCCTGAGGTTTTTGTACTTATGCAATCAGCTGCCTGAGGGAGTCAGACGGACGCTGAATGTATATGAACCTGATTCTTTGACATGACAGCAAAATTCATCCAAACACAACAGTTATATGCACAAAACACAAAAAAAACCTAATAATTTTCATTAACTTTCCACTGATCTTTACTTTTACACAGGAGGTTTTTTTTTCAGAAGGGAAAAGCCTGTGTGATACAGAATACAAAAAGGTGCTCATTCAGTTAGAAGAATGATATTAAGCAGAAAAATGCAATATTAGTATTGTAGTCATATACTGTACATCTTGGCTCCTTGATCCATCCCTCCTTTATCTTTATTCACTCTTTATGTTAAGAGCTCTCTTTTTCCTTTTTTATCTAAAAAGAATTAGCACAAAGGTCAGACCTACATGTATAATTGAGATAGTATTTTAATGAGTTTTAGGGCTGGGACTAATATACTGATTAATATTCTAACAAGAAGTATTCCAGGAAGTGCAAACAGTATCAAGATGAGGTTTCGTGCCTATGTAAATGTGTGGGGAAAGGTGTGTATTCTCAAACCTCCTGCAATGTTGCAAAGTGTGGCGTGAAAGTATTTGCGATGTCAAACACTGATGGTCCTTGAATTGCCTGCTGCAGGATGTGGACAGTGTATGTGTGTGAAGTAAATGTACTGTTTACCCCATACTCACTGTACTGTATGTGTTTCTGTGTGACAGATTCGCCACGTGTGATTTTGCCTTCAAGTGATGCCGCAGTCTAATCAGCTGAAAAATGCAGTCCACAGTTGGAGGAACACTGTCCTTTTATAGCATTATTTCACAGGGCAGAGAAGACGGCATCCTTAATGTGTACGTTGTAGTGCATTCATATTTGAAGTGAAGGTATATCACGACGGGCAGCTTGGGGGTGTGGCCGTTAGCACTGCTGCCTCACAAGAGGGTCCTGAGTTGAAATCCACCATCTGTCTGCGCCCTTTCTGTATAGTTCTCATCATGTCTGCATGGGTTCTCTCCAGGTAATCTGGCTTCCTCCCACAGTCCAAAGACATGCAGTTAGTGGGGTTAGGTTAATTGATGATTCTAATTGCCCATAAGTGTGAATATGAGTTCAAATGGTTGTCTGTCTGTCTGTGTTAGCCCTGTGGCAGACTGGTGACCTGACTAGGGTGTACCCTATGGCACTGGATAAGTGGAAGAAAATGGATGGGTATACAGTATAATGATGAAATACACACAGACACACACCCACATACACGTTTTCTTGTTACCTAATGCTGCTCATGCTGCCTGCCTCTGATCCCAGCTTGCACCTCTCCAGCTGGGTGGCAACAATCTGACGCTCAGCCTCGAGTTCCCTGGTCAGGCGTTCAAACTGAAGCTCCTGATGGAAGAGATAAAAAGAAATTGCATGTTACTCGGAACATGAGAGAGAATGAAAGAGAGAACAAGCAAGAAAGAAAGAGAACGAGCACTCAGGGTCTGCAGAATAAATCGGGTATTATAGGTCATGGAAACAGCTTATAACTGAAGACAGCTATTAAAAAGTTAAAATAATTGTGCCATCTAACTTGACTGACATGAGAAAATGTGTTAAGCAATGTGTAGGCAGAGTGTTGTGTTGAAAGCATTCTAAATATGTGAAGCTCTTCAATCCTAGCAACTGTGTGGTGCTTGAGGGTCACGAATGTGAAGATATTTGTGGAATTAATTAAATGTATTAGTCACTCCCAAATAAGTTGTGTTCCTATTTGGAAGGTTAGATGGTTAACATCATTTATTGAGAAGAAAAATCTGCTGGTGGAACTCTGTAATTTTACATAGATTTTATGTATTCATATTTTGAAACTTTTACTTACTTGTAGTTAATACAAAAAAAATGCATTACTTCAGATGAAATTCTGACAAACCCTGACCCTGACCGCAAAAAAACTTCAGTCATAATTTTTCATAAAAAAAATTTTCCTCCCGTGCAATCACAGTCCACAGGGTTTCTCCTACTCCTACTTTTAGTGGTTCTAGTGTAACAGTTAGACTTTTCCGTTACTGTCAGGATTTCAAGCCAGCGATCGGTGTTGGTAACTACTTGTGTTGATTATGTCTCACACTTGATCAAAACCTCGTTGTGTGTGCATGTGTGCTGATTCATTTATTGTTGAAGTCCCAGTCAGTCATCTGGCTTTGAGCCAAAATAATAGTATTTCAAACCAATCTGTATCTACCAGTATGTTTATGCATGCGTTTGTGTGAGTGTGTTACATTCAAACAAGTGTTGTGAACACCACCCCACTAAGAATGCAGTACATATTCTATATCCATGTGTTTGCAAGACTAAGAACAAGAGACCTATTGGCCGCTGTCATGTTTTACTTACGTACAATATGTGATACATTGGAACAGAGCGTAATTTGACTGTAGGTCAACCACTGTTGAGCTGATAATTCAAAAATTGAAAATCTGTCAGAAACATTCTGTAGACCTTTGCCTAATGAACATTTGTACCAAGTTTATGAAAAATTCCCACAAAATAATGGAGTAGCGATTGAAGTTAAACATCAATCAACAGTATTGCTTGAAAATTTCAAGAATAAAAAACAAAAAAGTGAAAAAAACTGCAATAATTTGCGGCATATTGTGTAGATTTTTCCCAGTGTTTACTTGTAGCAAGTTTCAAAAGATTCTGCCAATAAATAAGGGAGAAATAGTCACTAAAGGTAAACACTGTTCTCTTTAAAATGTCAAAATTTGGTAAAAAAAATAAATAAATAAATAAAATAAAATAAAATAAATAAATAAATAAAAATGTTGAAAAAAATTGAAAATTTGAAAAAAAAGTGTTTGATGTATTTTGTAGAGCTTTGCACATTGAAGACTCATAAGTTTCAAAAGATTCGGGCTAGGAATAAAGGAGGAGTAGGGATTAAAGGTAAACATCAATGTTCAGTGTTTCTGAAAAATTTCAAAAACTCTTAAAAAAATGAAAACATTCAAAAATTCATCTCCCCTATTTGGTACCCAAAGAATATTTGTGCCAAGTTTTGGAAGATTTCAAATATATAATATGTTAATTTAGGAATAGTTAATTTGGCAAAAGTTGACAGACAACTGAAGGATGACGGGCAGATGTTGGACGGATGCTGGACAGCTGGGTATCAAAAAAGGTGCACTAACTGTCGTCTGTCTGCTCTGAATGAGTTAATCTCCAGTCACTATCACAGTTCTCCTCTCTCCCTTACCCCCTTTTTCACGAATACAACCAGTAACAGCTTACTTGTCTTTCCCTGTCTTGATGTCTACAAACTCACTGATCTCATTTGTGGAATTACTGAAAATTACACGTCTCCCTGTGTCAGGTGTAAAGGCTTACAAAGAAATCACATTACATTTTTCAGTGAAGTCATGCATTACTGTATGAAATTCTGATAACATTAGACTTACAGTTATGTTCTTGCTTGCCTGACAAAGATTCTTCAATGATGTGCATGATGAGCAGATAGAAAAACATCATCAAATGTGTCTTTTTACCCAGCAAACTTGCTCTACAACTGTGTAATCGGCTGAGATGAGAAAAATGGTTGAGCACTCTACAACCTTTGAGGAGTGGAGATGTCGACTATATATATAATTTATTGCATGGAAGCACAAAATGTGGAACTATAGTGCAAACTGCACACATGAAACAACCATCCACTGCTGCTAAAACCATTCTTTCAAAGCACCCCCATAGGCAGCATGCTAACACAAATTGATGTTAAGTGCAATGTTAAAGCTGAGTGTGAGCTGACCCCAGCCAAGCAGCCAGAGCTTGATCTTCAACAGGTAACAAAAACAGTGAGTCAGGCTTGTAGCATTGTACTCTGTACTCTTGTACTCTGCGGCTGTGTGGTGTGATGTTTGTATTTTTTTATTATGTCTTGTGCTGTTTGTTTCTGTTTTCTATTTGTTGTCCTTACTGAGGATTGCATTTTATAAATTTCATTGTTATAGAAAAAAGAATGACAATAAAGGACCCTTATCCTGTACTTATCCTTATCCTGTTGCCTCCATTTCAATTCAATTTCAGTTCAATTGCATTTATAAAGCGGCAAATCACAACGAACGGACGCATTTCTACCCGTACGTGTTTCTACAGTAGAATAACTGTGGCAAACACTATGAACATTTTCAGCTTTGTATTAGTACTTAAAGGCTTAAAGAAATATGGTGTGTGTGTCCTCATGGGGATAGAGGTTTGTGTTAGCTTGTGAGACTGTAGCCCAGGGGTATTCAACTCCAGGCCTCGGGGGCAGGTGTCCTGCAGGTTTTAGATGTGTCTCTTCTTCAACACACCAGAGTCAAATATAGAAGTTATTAGCAGGACTCTGGAGAACTTGACTGCATACTGAGGAGGTAATTCAGCCATTTGATTCAGATGTGTTGGATCAGGGACACATCTAAAACCGTCAGGAAACCGGCCCTCGAGGTCTGGAGATGAATACCCCTGAAGTAATATGCCACATATTCCTTTGATTTTACTTTTTCTGAGTAACAACCCCAACACTATTCAAATAAAGTTATTTACAAGCAATAAAACACATGCTTCTGAAGAATACAAAGGTCTCACACCTTTAGATAATTTACTCCAGCTACAGTTACAAATTTACATACTCGCTAGGGGTGGTGCTGAATCTGAGCACAGTATTCGATGACGAATACATACAGCATAGCAGGTTTTTGCAAACATTTAGTGACTTTATTAGGGGTGCGGAAAGTTCTGAAACGAGACCCATATAAATAATTCACTCACTCACTCACTCACTCACTCACTCACTCACTCACTCACTCACTCACTCACAGCTATCTTCTTCCCACTCAAATTCCTCTCAGTGCTCTCACTCACCTCCACTCTTTGCTTTAGTATAAATCAGCAAAGACCAAGTGATTTTTGTTCTTCTTCTTTCTGCAACAAGTCAAATCTTGCAGAATTCAACAATAAAGTAGCAGTTTTTGCCACCTCTGTGATTTGCAAAGTAAGGTAATGCTGGGAATTTGAGCACGGTCTATTAAACCCTCTGGGCCCGTAATCCCAATTTACAGCTTTGTTTTACAGCAAGGTGCCTCGCTTCAAAGCTCTACTCCGTTCTGCTCCCCACAGAGACTGCTTTGTCACCTTGTTTGCCACAGCTGCAACTTGTTTAAATCCTCAAGGTGCAAAAATGCAAATCCCTGCACCTAAGGTAGCCTTATGCTAATTGATGATATATAATGCCTCAATGGTAACACATCTTAAACACCTTCTGAGGTAACATGATAATGTCTGAATGCTAAAACCAAAGGAAAACCTATTAGACATGTTATAGTTAAATAATGCATAATCCTCAGTAGAAGGTTTTATTCATCCAGATCCTCCTCAACTGGTATGTTATTGATGTGTCATGATTAATGACGCCATTGAGGAGTATGGGGAGTGTTCTAACAACTTTACTGTATGTTATTTATTTCATCTTTATTTATCTTTATCTTCATCTTCATTTGTTTTATTGTGCGGTTGCTGTTCGTCTCATGTTTTATGTCTTTAATCTATTTCATTTTAATTTTATGTGTCTTTCATGCCTTGTGTGAACTGGTATGTTTTTCTTTCTTTTGTCCCTTTTTTGTACAGCACTTTGGTCTGTTGTGGTTGTTTTAAACTGCTTTACAAATAAAGCTGGCATACTATATACCAACAATGAGTTTCACATTTACCAGATGAGTGAGCTCAATTGACTTATCTACGCACAAGCCATTATGTGTTCTTATTAGTGAGAACTACAAGAGAGTAAAGAGCATACAGGATCCTTCTTTAAGCATTTAGGAGTTCATGCTGAAAAAATCAGCTACAGTTATCAACAGAATGCCTTTCTTTTATATAGTTTATTAAATCTTATGGCAATGACTGAAACAGTAAACGCAGCAGTGGTAAAGCCCTTGGCAATAAGACACAAGCAATTATAAAAAAACTGGCCAGCTAGGGTTTGTAAACCTCTTGCTACACTCGTGTAAAAGGCATGCAAAAGATTGGGCAACCCTAGTAAAACATTCTGTTGCTTTGAATTGCTGCACAAGTATAAAATGAACTGACCTTAGTGTTGGGAAAGCCCCTTCAAAGCGACTCCTTAACTTTCTACAAATTAAAATAATTGAGGCCCACAATCCAGGAAAAGGACATAAAAAAAGACCGCAAAGTGTTTGTGTAATTAAAAGATGTAGGCTAACAGGAATGATCAATGTGAAGTTGAGCCCAGGAATACTGCAGACTGATGAAGTCTTTATAAAGTTAAATAGAACATTTTGGACATAATGAATGAAGGTATGTTTTCATTAAAAAAAAGAGGGGGGGGGGACCTTTCCAATCATTGAGCACTGGGGTGTTTGAGGCTTGCACTGGAGCCAGTGACACAGGGAATATTTAACTTGTAAAGGAAAGAATGGATTCAATGAAATATTAGAAAAATTCTGGAAGCAAACATCGCAGTGATTGTAAAAAACTGTCTTTCTCCCTTCCAATCCAGACCTTAGACACTGACAAGCGTAAGTCCATGAAGGAGTTCTTAATTAATACTTGGGGTAGAAATATAGCAAACTTTGAGATACCATTACCTCTTTTTTTACACAAACAGGAACTTCCATCAGCATGTATAATACTATAAGATGCATCAGAACACTTTTCTATAACTTTATGAAAAATATAGTTTTCAATTTTATTCAAGCATTTACAACATTATCTTCTGCTTCTACCAGTCAGCATTCCTTATGCTTTGTGTTCTTTTATTGGCTTTTATAATAAAAAAAATAATACATTTTAGTTGTGACTCTTAAAATAAACACATTTACAAAGTGCCTCATATGACTATTCAGATGAACTGGGTGAATAAAAGTACAAATAGAAAATACAGCATTGCTTAACACAGGGAATACAAAATACAGATAACAAATATGGAAACATTATAAGACCATATATTAAGCATAGTACATTATTCATCATTTTTACTATCTGTATTTGCTGGAAAAATAAAAAGGCCAAAAGGCCATCGAACACACTTGCTAAGTAATTTGGTGGCATGAAAAGGATTACTCAATTTTCATCCTCTGGTAAAACATTTGTATTTTGGCATAAGTGTTTGCAGCATTTGCAACAAAACTTAACTCTAAAGTCTGGTTTTTGGTCACCACATTGGTTGTGTAATGTGTGTCATCACAGCCTCGTCACCATTCATACAGGTGCTTGAGGACTAGCTGGACTGGAACCAGAATTACTTTGTGTAGGCTGAAGGTCTGTAATCCAGACTGAAATTGGGCCAGAAAGAGTGTGGTTTCGACAGCAGGATAATGACCCTAAACACAGCTTAAATCCGGACAAAACCCTGAGGCTCAATATCACTGAAATAACCAGTTAGACAACAAAAGAGCAGTGCATGCAAGACCAAGATCCCAGTATCCAAAAAAGGTAGCTGTTAATCTCCCGAACACAAACAGAAAAAGTTAACTTTCTACAAAAGGTTCTTACCAACTGTGATCAATTTCAGTTGGGGAGCTAGGAAGTCCTGACAATCCCGGGTGCCCAAATTTTTTGCTTACAGCCCTTTTTTCCTTTTTAGTATATTTGAAACAGTACAAAATGTGAATTAAAAATACATGAAGATTTATTATATATCTTTTAGAAATCAAGTCATCTTTTATTTGCTTACATATTGCCAATAACAGCAATTTCGACTGCAACTTTTACATGCCACAGTGTTCTGTCTCACACACCGTAAGCCTCCACTGGACACCAACATTGGGTCATACAGATGAATGGAGGCTTGATCCCAGCAGCAAGCTGAGATTGTGAAGCTACTTGAGAAGATCATGCAGGCTGGTTATTGATATCTTTCCTGAAGCAGTACCAGGCCAATTAAAGACAGTCAGGCTATGAACCAAGCTGTGTGCTACCCGTGAACCACTGCACAGTAAGGTATTCTACAGGCTGAATATTTATTTATAATATGTATGCTAGCGGATCTTTTAAGGAGTTTATTTTTTTACACACAAAATATTTACTTGTGATTTGGAGACTTATATTATGCTTTTTTATATTTTATTTTAATTATAGTTGTTCAGCCTTTTATTGTAAAAAGCAGTAAATTCTTAAAGAACAAAGGTCCTCTAAAACACTGTAAAAAAACAAAACCACAATTCTGACATTGAAGTAATAACTCTTAACCCTTAAAACTTTAAAAAATTTTAAAGACAAATTTATTTTGTCTAATTGTGTTTTTAGAGCAGCACATCTTCAAGTTCAGTACCATTCAACTTAATAAAATCTTACTCATCCTCCAAAAAATATCTTGAAGCGCAGTAAATTCAAGCAGATACAGACATAAAAACTACAGATAGAGGGAAAGTACATTATGATTTAATGATTCAAATATATAACACCAGTATGAGTAAGCTAGGCATTTTCTGCAAAGGGAAACTTGTCCTGCTCACAACATTCAATGTAACTAGAATTTAAAAAAAAAAAAAGTAGCAAGCAGAAGATGTCATTCAAGGTAGCATACTAAGATGAACTCTAAACAAGTCTAAAAGCAGAGTGAATTATCGTAAGTTGAAAACACAAAGACATACATATTTTAAAAGATTTTGTACACATGCAAATACAGTATGATGCAGCTAAATCTGAGGACAAGGATTCTTTATTTTTCTTCTATACAAGATGCCCAAGTTTTCTCTCTGTTAGAGAAAATGTATCCTCTCTAAAAGCGTTAAAATGTTGCCTGAAATGATGATATTTGCAACTCATTCTATAGCTAGAATTTTCATAAACTTAACAATTTATATGGAGTACATTCAAAATAAAAGATACCCATCATATCAGCAACTCTGATTGCTCTTCCATAAATCGTAAGAAAATGAGAAAACATTTTGTTTTGTATGGTGGACTTTACCTTGATACAATCTTTGACCACAGTTCACCGGATCCAAAACCGATGAGATGGTATGTTTGGGTTCGCTTTATGCTTTGTCTGAATATGCCTGTCAAAGTACACAGGCTGTAAACTGTCACTATACTGTGCAAGCTTTGTGCATGTGTACCATCGCATCCCCCTCAAGAACAAAGAGGCAACAGAAAGCAGCAGCTGCAGTCAGCCACAAAGGTCTCTATGGTAACTGTACAAACCCCTCCACACCTTCGACATTATGAATTAGGCCCTGACTCCTCCTACATACTGCTCCTGCCCTTTCGCATACCTGAACTACTCCTACAGATGCGTCTGTGTATTCATTTATTCTCCCACAGAAAGCAGAGGGTGGGGGGCGTAGGCATAAATGTATTTACAGTATATTAAAGCACGTATACTGTGTGTGAATGGAGTGTTTTCAGGGCAGTGTTGATCACTAACAGCTGAAGCTGTAGAGTTTTCCTTTTTTTAATCTTATTATTTATAAGACCCAAATATACATGTACTTTTTTGCAGGTGTTTGATCAGACGTATCCTATCCGAAATTTACAAAGGAGAAATAGTGGTGGAAACAGACCAGTATAAACATGGTGGATTCCAACATCCCTTATCCAGTATTAATTACTCAAATTATATGTAGCATATGTGAACTTACTGAACGTACAAATCCATGTACACACAGATATGCACTTGTGTACATGCATGCACATGTTCATACAAAATCCAAGCCATGAAACCCTTCCACATCCAGAGGCACCGTGCAGACATGTGCCTGACCTCTCTGCGGGGAAGGGTAAGAGAACATCCCCCATATGGGCGTAGTCACATAATCAAATAGCAACTCTGTGAACAAGCATCTTTAAAAAATAAAAAATACTAAAAAACTACAGAGAAGCAAAGAAAAACAACCAATAAGAACCTAAATCTTTTAAATTCCAACTTTAAATCTTTTAAACCCCTCTTTTTTTAAGCCCTTAACTTCTTTTCAGGGTATATTCAGAATAAGTGACCAGGACAGAAAAATCTTCCCTAGAAATAAGACCCAATCATTATAAGTGGCCTGTGGCCAGATATTAACAGTGCTGTTTTTGGATAGGAGACAAAAGGCAATTAAATAGAGATATGACCTTCTAGTTGAGAAGTAACTCTCCATCTCTCCCTTGTTCTTATACTCCCCTTCTTCAATCAGCAAAGAGGTGTGAAAAACTCAGATGAGCTGAGTGGAATGAAGGAAAAGGGAAACACTGAATGGGAGTTTGTAAAAGGTCACTCTCCTCTTCTCTGTCACTCCTATGCACATTAAAATCCCCACACAGTCAAAATCAGCCTTGTTCCTCCTCTCTAAACCAAACCTAGACCACGCAAACTTGTGGTTCAAGCAGGCTACGTTTGGTTCAGTTTTACTGGAGATTCATTTGTGCCTGACTCCTTCCTCTGCCTGTCACTTTAATGAGTGTAATGTGCAAGTGAGGAAAAGAGAAGCAACGAGGAAGCAAGGACAAGAGGAGAGGAAAGAAGAAAGACAGAGGGGTCTCAAAGATCTCTGCTGATAAACAATATGGGATAATAGCCAGAGGAGAGATACCTGACCCACTCCTGCTAATGTACATGTGTCCGCAAAGAAAAAAAGTCAAGGCAGAGAAGCAGATTACTGGAACGGCCTTAATGACTCTTTCTCCAAAAATGTGGGTATTGGGTATTGTATGTCTTCACAAAAGCGTTTACTATTACCTGTTATGGAACATACTGTGTCTGTGTCTGTGTGTGTGCGTGTGCGTGTGTGCATGTGTGTGTGCGCGTGTGTGTGTAAAAATTTATTTTTGTTTAAACTGACAGGATTTGCTGTTAAAAATAACTCCTATTCTCTGGAGTGTGGAGAGTATTTTCAGTGGTTTTCCCACTGTTTTAACACAATACGTTGTGATCACATTTTCTAACCAAATAATCAAGTAACACTGCTACAATGTTACTCAGTGTTTAAATGAAAAAAATTAATCATAGTAATTTCACTCTTGTAAATAGTTCCTTTTAAGCACAGAAAATTGTCCAAAACTAGACAAATACAGCACAAATGAAATAAATGCTAATAGGCAATAAAAATTT
>VUQK01023270.1:23730-38109 GCA_015106715.1 Bujurquina vittata | reverse complement strand
AAGTCTTATGACAGATGTGTTATTTAATATATTAATAGTAATGGTGGTGGGGGTGGTGGGGGGGGGGGGGGGGGGTTAAACTTAAATATTATGAAACATATGCTTTAATTGTGCTCTTCACGTATTGTTCAGGTTTTCAGCACCATGGACAGCAACTCATGAATTAAACAGTAGCCTCTGGGCACAGATACGCTGCAGCTTACAAGCGATGATAAATAATTTATCCTTCACATACAACATCGATTCAATTAGAAGCAGTCTTTATGAAAAAAATACACAGAACTTACTGCTATCCTGGCAAGCGCCGTTTTAATAGAGGCCCAGGTATCCAGCCTTCGATCTAAAATAATGATAAATTTGACTCCAGGTTGCCTCGTTCTGCAAACAATAATAGGCATTTCTATGAGTTTGTGCAGTGATTGTGGATTTATTGTTTCAAAGCATATAGACACAAAATGAGCAACTATAAACAAGCACAAAATTGGTTCTATAACTCCATATTATTTATAAGTGTTTTGCAATGACATAAATTCATCATGTGTGGGGGAAAGACCAATAATCCGATTTAAACTTCCCTAATCTCTTGAGAGAATGAGGCTTGGATAGAGGGCATCAGGAGGGCATTTGACCCTGAGATGATGAGCACAGAAGGCCAGTTCAGCTGTGCTCAGAATACAAGCAACTGAGCTTTTGGTGCACTGCAGTGAGGGAGAGTTAGAAAGACAAAAAAAAAAAAAAAAATGAGGGAGGACACACCGAGGGATGAGAGTGAGGTAGTTAAAAACTTTGGCTAGAGCTTCCTCTGGAATGTCACTGAAAGCTGAGCACTCTGGGAGCGTGATGATGACACTGGAGTCTTCCCCGCGGCCCCCTGGGAAAACACACATGAGCAATCACTATCTATAAAAAAATAAGATGAATAACAGTGAGGAAATGGCTAAAAAAAATAATGAAAAAAAAACCTCACCTGACAGGTATGCCACCTGTTTCTCTATATACCCTCCCACTTCCTTCATGCTCACGGGGACAGTCACCACTGGAAGGAAAATAGTATAAAGAATATGAGTAATTTAAATAAAATTCATGTATCTTTGGGGGCTTTTTGTTTGTTTTTAAGAACTGTTTACCTGTTTTAATGTCTGTGAAATGAGGATCTGTTAGGTCCATAATTCATTGGACAAAGACAATTTTTGCAGTTACTGTATAGCATGACAGTGGCTTTTCAGTCAAACAAGGCAGATGTGAGTGAAGTGAGGACTTTTGGCTTTAATTAAAGATGTATTGCAAAACATTTGTATGCAGTTAAGGCTCAAAATTAACTGGACAAAGTAAAAATTTTAAATATTAGGATTGTTTTTAATACTAGGATAAAATTCCTTTGCAGTCCATGACTGCATGAAGTCTAGTACCAATGGAAACCACCAAATGTTGTGTTTCTTCCATTGAGCTTCTCTTCTAGGCCTTTGCTGCAGCCAGCTTGGGTTGATGTTTGTTTGTGGGTCTCTCTGCCTTCAGTTTTATATTTAATAACTGAAAAACAAGCTCTGTAGGGCTGAGATTAGGTGACTGACCTTGCCATTGAAGAACACTCCATTTCTTGGCCTTAAGGAATTTTTGGATTGCTCTTGCAGTATGCATTGGGCCATTATTCATTTGCACTCTGAAGCACTATCCAAACAGCATTGCGGTATTTGGCTAAATCTGAGCAATGTATAGCCCCGTACACTTAAGAATTCATTCCTCTACTTCTTTGAACAGTCACATTATCAATAAATGGTATTGGGCTTGGTTTCACTGGCAGCCAGTGTTGTAAACCCTCTGCGTTTCCAGTCATGAAAGTCTCTTGATTGTAGACTTTATACGCCCACCTTGTCAAGCGTGTTCTTGACTTGATTAGATGTTGTGAAGTTAATTTTCTTAACCATGGAAATAATTCTGTCATCATGCATGCAATGACATTCCTTTGGTCTCCTATTTAATATTACAGTGAAAGCTACAAAATACAAACTCAACACATTGAATCAGGTTCAGATATTATGTTTGCTTCATTCGTCATAACATAAAAAGGAAACTCATCTTGCCATGTAACTTTCTCCAATTACTTTTGCACCTCTGAAAAAGGAGGCTTGCATATAGAGATGGTTCTAATTTGTAAACAGTTCATGCAACATTTTTGTAAAAAGAAAAAAAAACTTCAATTCAAGCTTAAAGTCTGCACTTCAATCACATCTGGGTTGTTCGATTTAAAATCCACTGTTGTGGTATGAAAGTTTACTTCAGCTGCATTGGGGGAAAAAAAATGACGGTAAATAATAAGAGGGCAAAATTACAAAAATTATGTCTTTGTCCAACAAACTATGGACCTAATCACAACAACAGTGAATCGTTTTACTTTAGATCAAAAAAATATTCCCCTTTAGAGACAGGAACTAGCACAATCACCTTTATGTCAAAATTGTCACGGGTCGTCAAACAGGGAAACAAAATAACTGGCATCACACAACCATCACTGTCAGATCTTCACACTCAAGCAGTTAGATGTAAAGCCAATACGATCATACATGGCCCTTTACATCCACTGCACAGCTGTTTTTAACTTCTTCCACCAGGTCATCGCTACAGGGTCCCTGCAGCCAGGACTAATATCACCAAGAAATCATTTATTTCAACTGCTGTCAACATTATTAATAACTCAATGTAGGCATTACTTGTAAATGTTCTGATCTTGCTGTCTGATATATATGATGTGTTTTATGTTATTTGTTGTAAATAGGTTGAGAGCCACGTTTAAGATAAATTTCCACTGTTTTGCAATGGACAATAAAGTTTTTCAATTCAATTCAATTCAATTCAAAGAAAAAAAATGTCTCATTGAAACGTCACCAGCCTGGGCCTATTTAGAATTTTCATTGCTGTTTTATTATTTAAATTCAGTGCATACAATCCATGGTCATGATCTTTTAATAGCCGAATTAGATGTGGATTAAATGTAAAGCCTGCATCTGGTGCTGTCTTCATGAGGTGTAACTGCACTATTAAAAAGGACCAACTCAGTTACTGTACAACAGAGAAGTGATGTTGAGGTTCTTTTAAGACTGCCTGCATATTTGATGCTTAGTGCTATTAGTGTCCTAGTCAGCCATATGTGCAGCACGCAGGCACAAAGCCATTGAGTCACTGTTGTGTTGCGACTGCTAATATTACTTTTCTTTTACAGTACATCCAATGTATGTAGTGAATGATCTAATATATAGTGAAGCTTGATGGGAAAGTTTTCTGGGCTTTCACCCCAAGCCATAACAAATGTGCATCTAGGAATATTACACACAAGAAAGGTGGTAGCGTTTATTAAAGCAAAACTAAAGGTCACTGTGTCCTCATCTACAATGGACAGAGACATTAAAAATTTATTGAAGCAGAGAGTGAGAAAAATCCATCCAGAAAAAGATGAAAGAAGGCAAACCAAGGAGAGGAAGAGTAAAGGAGGTGTTATTTTCCATGAGTCGACTGCAGTAATAGTGCCCGTCAGGCTGTCAGGGAGCAAGTAATGAGCTCTACTGGTACCTGCTGAATATTTGATGTGTATCTGTAACAAAGAAGAGCTGAGCCAAGCTGGCACCACCAGGGCCAGCAATTGGACTGTGCATACATAGATTCAGGATAAAATTACTGTCACACTGCAATAGTTATATAATCACCTATACACAATTCAGGAGGTTAGGACAGGTCTTAAATGAACAGATGTAATGTAAAGTCATGATAAAGCATATTTTCCACCAGGTTAACTGCAGCGTATGGGGATATAAAACTGTGTGAGCAGGAAAAATGTAGAGCAGTGCACGATTTGTTGGGTTAAATTATGCAAATGTGTAAAAAGTTTAATGTAAGCAATTATAAATTAGCAAGCTATAAGCAATTTCATTGTCACTCTAATACATCCAAAGTACAGGAGGGCACGCACTGCAGACCTAAGCTGTATTTGATCAAAGGAGATGTAGCTTGAGCAGCAAACTGCAGTGTGTTTAATAAACTTGCCAGTCTGTGGAAAGACTGCACTCCCCCTAAACCCTGCAAGATTACCAGCCCGTCTCGTGACTGAAACCATTTAAGAACACTGCCAAATAAAATGCCCTGCAGTCCTTCAATCATTCCTCATGTCTCACTGCACACCACTTAAGAAAACATGGAAAATATACAGCACTATAATGCATGTAGTATAACAACTTCACATGCATATTACAATACTCAAATTGCATGATTAGGTAAACTCCTGTGTGCTCAAATGTAATTTATTTAAAGAAACACTGGTTCTCTTTCAGCTTGCGTCATGAACTTTCCAGGTGACATTTGGGTGAAAGTCAAATAACCTCTGTTTGCTCTTCTGTTCTTAGCTGCAGAGAAGGGGGAATGTTTGTTAGTGTGCAGGGAAACAGAGATTTGCTGCCAGTCAAGAGATCTAAACTCAGGCCAATCCTCTGAGTCTGCTTACTGAGATGAAGTTGGAGAGCTTATCTCTATTGTCTAAACAGATGATAACCATCAATGCTCCGAAATGAAGCAGTCACCACGACTGTCCTTTTCCATGCTTTATTCTTTTATAATGGCGAATCACACACTTTTAGGCAATGACTTACAGAATGAAAACAAATTTCTACAAACTAAGGGGTGCCTAAAAAACATACCCTCCAACGACAATGTAATGTCAGGATCAATATGTTGACAAAATACTAAATCGGACCCATTTAAGCAGTTTAAACAAGACTTTTAACAATTACTAAAGTGTTCTATACAGAAAAAAATGTACCACTGGTCTTTTCATAAGTTCTTTAGGTCAAAAGCAAAATAACTGTCCATATCACCCAGTTAACGATATGGCACCACACCTTACTCACACAGACCATTAATTCTTAGTGATCTGTAAAAAGGCTTGTTAAATGCAGAATGCACCCTCCCATGGATGATATTGTAGTCTGATACTATAGAGTCCCCAAAATGCAGACACATGTAATCCCTTTCAGAGCAAGAAATTCCCTCTTAAACATGCAAACAGCTTCACAGCACAGAGAGGCCTGGCCTCATACTGCTTTTAGGTCATGAGATATTTTGCTAAATGAAGCTTTAAATGCTAAGGGGATTAGACTGGTGGGTGACTGCATTCTGATAGAAAAGGGTAGAAGAAAATTACCCACTGGGATACAAGCAAACTAGATTGGTTTTAAACTAGAAAGAACTGAATTGTACACCCTGTACAATCACCGTGCAAGGCTTTGGATAGGAAATCCCAGTTCTTTTAATATTCACTTCTGGGAATCTGTGACCTGCACCAAATACCTTCAAGGATTTTATTATTGAAATTTGTTGTACTGTGACTGTATTTCCATCTAGTTCACATAGTGGTGTGTGTTATATGAACGATTTTCTGCATGCTGTGAATGCATATTTACTTATCCTCTGCCATGTGCAGTTGGACTTTGTGGTGTTTAGTTATCCCAAGTCATGCTTACATATTTTATTAATCTGTGGCATCTACGACACAGGTAAATCTGACTCTACAGTCCAAATCAAGGCACTCAAAGCAGCTCAAGTCTCAGTTGAAGTTGAAGCCATAAAAGTGTGTTGAGTGTCAGCTGAAACTGAAGCAAACCGCCAGAAATGTCACTCGGTACTTAAGCACTAAAAACCTCAGCATTCAGTGAAAGAGCACAAGATGGTGAATGTTTACATTTTCAGAAACAAAAAAAATTTGATTGTGTTGCCAGGGAAGTGCAGACTTGTTTGAGGGAGAAGTTGAAGTTTCATGCAAGGAAACCCACTTTCTCTTGACTTAAACAGAACTTACAGAAGAACATTCTTTTCTATGCCACCTATGTTATTTCCACAGTCCACAAAAGGCTCATTTAACCCACAGCAGACATGAGGAGGAAAAGGCCCATCCATTAAGCAAATAACTCAAGACTCCCAAGATCCCAAAATAATCACAGGATCCTCTGGAGGATGCTGCTCCGGTCACATCAGGTGCCATTTATGTTCATTCACTTTCCTTCTTTTGTCAGTTGACATCTGCAAAGCAACTTCAAAATGACGACTGGCAAATGCATTAGGATAACATCGTTTTGGAGATTTTTTTAAATAAAACCAGTCTTTATTAAATTTTTGTATTAAAATGAAAATCATATTTTCCTGCACCAGATGTAGCTATTAAAATTGGGTTAAGACTGCAACATACCTTATATCCACACTAAGGGGCAGATCAATATATAAAAAAACATCCACGAGATACTACAAGCTGCATTATGTACTTTGTAAGCAATCCATTAATGTTGTGTTTGATTTAGTTGACAGTAATGGCTTGTTTTTGCTTGCAGCACTGTCATACACTGATCTAAAACCCACAGTCCTCACATATTGAGGCTACAAATCATTACTATGGAAGAATATCCATCTGTGAAGGCTTAAAATAGCAAGCATAATCCCTGCTAGCCCACTGTTGAGAGAGAGCTACAGGAAATGGCACATCAATAATACTGACTAACCCAAGAGAGTGCAGATCTCCAATTACCTCCCATCATGGTTCTTAAAAGTTACAAATGAACACTGTAAATCAAACGTGCCCCTTTAGCTCGCTGCACTGTTCAGAAAGCATCAATATGAAATGTAATTAGGAATTAGTTTTAAAACAGATACAGGATTACATTCAAAAGCCTCATAGTGGCTCCCATAAGTGTAAAATGGGCTATCAGCATCACGTGTACTCACGCTGCAGTGTGCTCTCTAGCTGGGAGCCAGCCTGCAGGAGGCAGCGGTAGCTCTCCATCGCCTCCTTGGACTCTTTCCTCAGCTCTCGGTCCTCCTGCAGTGAGGCTGGGCCCATTCCCTTCGCCTCGGACACTAGATCAGCCAGGGAGAACTGACGCTGCTTTGGGGAGGTAGTGACAGCAGCCCGGGGCCTCACATCCTCTTCACAGTCCAATAGCCCTCCATCGCCATTTATTTATATGAGAAACTAGATCACGGAAAGTTTGTCCACCTGCCTCTGCGGGTCCCAAGACCCCGATGGGACAATTCCCAGAGGCTGCCGCTTGCTGTTCCTGACCTTGAGCTTCATAGAGCGCCTCCACGCTGAGTAGCTCAGCTACAACAGAAGAAGTGTCCACACAGGCAAACAAAACAGTAGTATGTTGTGTAGCTGTCGCCCCGAGCGAGTGTAATGTTTCCCCCCACCCTGTCCTGCCCTCAGCAGCAGTCGGCTACTTCAAAACAAACAGAGCTCCATCTGGACGCTGCTGCCTCCCTCTCTCCCAACATTAATGCGTCAGCTCTGCATCGCAGGGCTCAAGAGTCTGCTCCTGACACAGTGCCAACTCCCTCCCAACTTTTCCGCTCACTTCACACACTAAGCCTTTTTTTTGTAATCATTCTTCAGTATGTCACTGACTGTGCAACAGTGCGCTGAACTGTTAGGCTGCCTGGCTGTCGTGTTCATATCCCCCCCGTTTCTCTAGTGTCACTATAATATAGGCGCACAAGCTGGGGAGAATAGCGCCATTGATGAATTAAAATCTACCACACCCTCAGCCAACAAGTTTGACCCCTGTGAAACAGCCTTTAATACACAACAATCACATTCAAACCGAAGAACAAATATGAAAGAGTGGCATTGTGTACATACTGCTGCTCTCTCTCTCTCCCTCAACTCCTCAGCCCACAACTCCTCTGAATAGATCAACTGCAGAGTGGAGAAAACATGTAAATATGCATGTATGTAAATCTCTTCTATACAGTGACTCTCAGCAGCTGATTTTTATTTATTTTTTATATCTTATATAGGGCTGTGGGAGAGCAGCCACTCAGCTGATCCAGCTTAGCTTCCCAGTCATGCTGCACAGCGTCTGCTTAGTGTGGTCAAAAGCACACAGACACACCCACTCCAACACCCCCCACACCCACACTCACACATATCTTCCATCAGACAAAACCTGCTGACGCAACATGCGGTGCAATAAAGCACGAGTTAGTTTGTATATCTTCAAAACATTCTGCTTTATTAAAGAACTTCTGATTTTTAATATAATTTTCTTTCCAAAGAGGTACATTCAGCTTGGAGGTTTAGAGTGTTGAAGCTGGAGACCCAAAAGGCCGGAGGTGGCAAGATGTCCCTGCTGTGTAACATACAACTGCTGAATGTGTCCACCTCCACCCCTCACAGACAGGGTCCGCAACCACAAAGCCTCTGGTCGTGCTTTTTTTTGGAACATTTATTTTTTTCTTTTAAAAAAAGTGGCTGGAAAAAGGTTGCATTAAAAATACAATCAATTCTTTTTTAACTTTTCGTTTTGACAGGCAAAATTAGATTCAAACATATTTTAAGCTCAGAAAATAGCATTTCATATGTAACTTAAACGTTTATATCTGTTAACAAAGCAGGCAGCCCCTCTGTGGATCGCCTTACATCTCTGGCACAGCAGTCTTTAGGTGACCAAATAAAACAAAAGACAAAACAAAACCCTGCTTTACATATAAATCATTAAAGCCCATCAGGCCTTGCAGCTGCATTTACAGTCAGGTGGGTTTAATACACAGTATGTTAGAGCAGGGACCAGTGAAGTAGTATTTAAAAATCAACAGAGATTCTACACAGATTGGCATCGGTCATCAGTGAGAGGCACTGATCAGTTTCAACTTCAACCAGAAGTGAAGCCATCAGACCAAGGTAGTGGCATTGGTTCAGGGGCTAATTTTGGGATGTGGGGGCTGCCTGTCTTTGTGTGCATAAAATGGACTATTAAATGAAGCTTGCACAGGCTCATGAAAGAGCTCTAGTAAAACAGGCCAACTAAACTGACACAAAGCAGAACACGCTCCACAATTTAAAACAAAGTAATAAAAATATATTTGTGAGTCAAATTACATTTACTTAATAAATATGCAAAGTACACAATATACATCTGTGGAAAAGAGAAAAAGAAAAACAGACTAAAGCATTATCAAAAGGTGTTCGAAATCATGTCATGTTTACATGGAATGTATGAAGCACTACACACAAGAAGTTAAAGGAAGGAACAAAGGGCCAAACAGTCCACTCCGGAGAGTAGAGTCTCACAGTGGCATTAACTATTCGGATTCTGCAGATCTGCAGCTGGTTCTTTTTAGAACCCAACTTTAACCTGATTGAGATAAAATATGCAAACTCGAAAATGGGTAAGAATATAAATACCTCATTTAGGCTCTAGTGCATGTGTGACTATATGTGTGACATTGTTACTGTTTGTGTAATGTTCTTTTCTGATATGTGCGTGTGTGCGCTCAGACATATATTCATGTACCTTGGTGTTCATCTACACAATGCAGAAACCAGTTTCCTTAATAGTGCAGAAAGTTTCTAACAGAACTACATCAATAAGATTCAAGTAATCCTGGTTTCCATTACACACAGGCATTTGTGGCTTTTCTCATCCAGTGCATCTGCCCTGCAGTTGTGTAACAAACACATACACCAAAACGTCACTTTTAGGGCACGTGAGTGCGGACAGAATCTGATCGCATTGCGTTCATGTTTTTTGGCTTCAAGCAGATGCTAACAATATATCTCCACACTATGTACAGAATTGCACATATATTAATTTTCTCATTCAAATTTGACTCTCTTAAACTACCTCTGAGGTCGGAGACTGGAGGACATGCTCCAAACTCTCTCATTGCCCAAATATGCTTAATCTCTCTAATCTATTTCTCAGTCTTACACAAACACACACACACACTTTTTTGGACTGAGGGTTGATATGGCCTCCCCTGACTCCTTATATCTTAGTATTCAATATAAACTTTATTACTAGAAACAAATAAACATCTACAAACCAAAAAACTGTTCTAACAGTCTTTTTTGATGATCTGAGCTGAGCTGAAATCACATTCAGTAACTTTTCCATCCCAAATGATTTGGATCTATAGATGAGTGTATTTTCTTAAAACATGTGCATTAACAATTTAAATAACTGTTTAAAAGTGTAATAAAGTAGAATAACCTATGAAACTGCTCTGAATATAGTAAAAAGCTTGCAGAATGCAGTGACGGAACAGTGGTGGAGTTGTGTGTTCTTTTGAGCCTTCTTTCATGCACATGTAGCATTCTTGGAGTGGATATTACAACTGCTTGTTGAAACAGCAGCTGAATAGAGCTACTGACAAGGCAGCCGTGTATGCATTCATTTCTATAGTAATATTTAAAAAATTAAAGAAAGAAAAGTCATGCCTGGGATCTAAGTAGATATTGTATAAAATAATGCAGAGCACTGCTCTGCAAACATGCGTGGGAGGTGGGCGTTTTTTTGAGGTCGGATAGAGAAGGACAGAGAAGAGACCAACAAGTCAAAAGACTTAAATAGCTTTTCACCCTCCCCCAGACAGCAAGTGCTTCTGATTTTTTTCCTCATCTTCTGCACCTCCTTTCAGATGACAGATGGTCTTTACCAGAACAGGACCCTGACTGAGGCCCATGCCACTGTTGTGAGTCCTTAATGCCTTTTACTCATGCTCCTTTAGATGCTTGTAGGACAGTGTTGTGACTGGTACAATCTGAAAAGGCACAAGCAAACAGGTGTTACCTAATGTTTTCATCATGAACTTGTAACAAGAGGATGATGAGAAACCTTGAAATCACCCCAAATCATCAGAGTATAACAGTGATTAGCCACATGAAAGTCATTGTAATATCACCCTTCCCACCACCAGATCAAAGCAGAAATTAATGAAGGAAATGATCACGATTTCATCCGAGTCCACTTAATTGTTGAAGCTCAGCAGACATTTACAGAAGGTCAGGGGTGACTCTTTGTTTACCTGGATGTTTGTTGGAGGCCTTCCAATGATTGCTACAGGAAAAATAGAAATGTGAGTTAACCTTTGCAAGCTGTCATAAAGTGTCTTGTTAAAGTTGGGCAATCGGTGACCCTGGTCAACAATGATGGAGAGGTGCGACATTCAGTCCTACTTCCAGGGGGTGGACAAAAAATAAATTTAAACACCTCAATGCAACAACACAATACCTGCTTCTCATTATGCTAAGGTGTCTCCTTGCTTTACTCACTCATGCCTTTACTCTTTGTAGCAAGTAGGTGAAAAGAGATGCAAAGCCAGACGAGCGAAGCTGCCGAGTTCTTCGTTTCACTGAATACGTCTTAACAGAAGTCAGTTACTTGTGACATGCAGAGATAGGGCAGTAATATGTCACATTACTCAATAAAAGACTTCAAGGAGGGATGTACCTGTACACTCCTCATGTGTCCCATATTAAGATCTGCTGAGACCTGGTAATTGATGAGTTTTAGAACTTGTGCTTCCAGGGGATTTGGGCCCCCTAAAGTAGAACTCCTGGCTAGAGTAATTTTTATTTTTATGTTTTTTCCAGTCATTGAAAGTATCTCTTCATGTTTAAATTTTGTTTTAAAGTGAAACCGATCCAATCCAGATTCAGGATTTGCAGGGCTGCATATAAATTCCATTTACATTCATACAATCAAAGTTATTTTAGTTCAACTTTTTATACCCTGGAAAATTATGGGCATGGAAAATAGAACCTGTGTTATCTTGGTGATTCAATATTTGAAGAGTGACATGTTTGTAAGATGGATAATGACGGACAAATCAGCTAAAATGTCTGCTAAGGGCAGGGTTTGTTATGAGCACCACTGGTTATGAGTAGAGTTCATTTCACTGAAAATTTTTTTTTTGCAATATTTCTAAATCTATACAAACCCAGTTCTGAAAATATTAGGATGCCACGTAAAATAACTGAATGCAATGATTGGCAAATCTCATTAATCTATATTTTATTAACAATAGAACAGAGCAAACATATCAAATATTTAAACTGAGTAAAATGTATCATTTTAAGAAAAAAATGTGCTAATTTTGAATTTCAAGGTAGCAGCATGTCTCTAAAAGTTGGGAAAAAGCAACAAAAGCCTGGAAAAGTAAGTGGTACTAAAAAAAACTGCTGGAGGAACAATTTGGAACTTATTAGGTGAGGGGTGCCCAAATTCCTAACCCGCGGGCCACTTCCGGACCACCCCTACTTCCGGTCCGGGAATTGATGCCAAAATTCCCCTCCAATTAAGAGGGTTAAGCGAAATGTCAAAAAAGTAAGTTAAAAGGCCAAATTGTATTATATTTTTGACATCAATTCGGGGACCGGAAGTAGGGGGCAGGGCCAGAAGCGGCCAGCGGGTCGGGAGTTTGGGATCTCCTTTCACCATATTCAAACGCTTAACATTTTCTAATTACTTTAGGTTGGTGTTTAAATTTATTTGCATTCATTATTTTTTTTGTCTATCCCCTGTAGAATGAAGTAGGATTTGGACTGAGTTTATGCCAACATCACACCGTGCACTGAGTCATGCATTGCACTCACAAATAAAAAGCAAGCAGACAGCAACAACCAACTAGGGTTTGGCTATACACACAGAAGACAGTTACCATGACAAATGATCAAACCACATTGTTATAAACAGTACTAGTATTTCAGAAAAGGAAGCCAAAACTGTAGACCAGCCCTGTTGTTTCACACAGTCGGGTAAGAAAACACCAAAGACAACTCGCACTCAGACACTCGTCCAAAATCCAAAAACGAGAAAGGCTGAAATAGAAATTTGGATTCAAAAGCACATCTGCGCATGCAGAAGGTAATACAAGCTGGGCATCCAGAGGAAGGCTGAAAGGAGCATGAGTCTGTACAAAAACCTTTTTTAAGGTTTGAAACATGAGGCCAAGGGATGCTTTCACATTAGCTGAATGCACCATTTGACCAGTTTAAAAAAAATGTGACAAGTAAAAATTGCATCTCTTCAGCCAGCCAATATAAGCTTAACACAACACATAAGAACACAAAGGGTCTTATTAAATGTGGCCTTTATGCTATTATTTGATTTCCTTGTTAAAACTCAAAGTAATAGACGAGAACTGCTGGACAGGTTGACTCTGGGAGCAAGTCATTGATTGGCTTAAATGCCCTGAAAGAGGGCTGGTACCTGTTTAAATGTGAGTATTGGACTCATCTGAAAAGGTTCTCATGAGCAGGGGCCTGGCTGAAGACCGGGGAGACTGGAGGCCCCCTGCGCTTGACTGAACCAGCTTCTTCTAGAAGGGTGAGGCAAGAGACACTGGTGACAACACTACGCTGACAATCACATACATTCTTTGTCTCTCTCGCCATTCTGTGCTCTCTCTTGCACACAGACATATGTAAATATATATACACAAAGAACAATTAAATACATTCAGAAAGACTTCAAACGTAGACAAGGTGGACAATGAAAATCAATCCAGGTGCCTTCTTAGACAACCCTTCTAGCAATAATACATTTTAAAAGCCTTTTAGTGGACTTTTTAATCGATCCAGATAATACAGGGTTACTATCCTTGCAAATTTCACAAAATAAGTATGACTTATGACAAACACCAAAGCACACATGCGCACGCACACACACACACACACGCACACACACACACACACAGAGGACTGAGGATTCAAGATGAGGTTGTGAACTTGAGCCTCATGCAGGTAAGTTTGGCTGCTGTGACGTGCTGCAGCCACCTGACTGGACATGCGAGGGCAGCAAGCATTTGACCAGCAAAGGAAGCTGGGAGGAGACACTGACTGGTACAACTGAGCAAACAAGCATGGCAGACTAATTGCACGCTCTCAGCATGGACAACCTGTCCTACTCCACACTGCTGGAAGAGGTGGCCACACGCCATTCTTCCCACTTTCATAAAAAGAAAAATCGTTCAAGTCAAAGTTTAAAATGGGCCCTTCCAAGGATAGCATTCCTGATATGATAGTTCATGAGAAATTTGAAATGTCTGACCTAATCTGTCCAAGCAAATGGGAGTATGAAAATCTATAAAACAGCAGCGCGAGTTAATTTATAAGTTAGGGAAGGAGTCTAACAGTGGGAGAGGAAGGACACAAAAGTAGAAAACAGGCACGTGTGTTGACACAGAAATTCTGAAGAAAGAGACTTTGGTACAAAGGCTGACAGAAAGAGAAAGAGACCTCAGTCACTCCATGAGAAGCTGTGAGTGCTAGCGGTCTGTGACAACATGAAGATAGTGGATGTCCCCGAGGAAGGAAGGCGATGTTTCATCTTTAGGGAGGACAGTCCAGACAAGGAAGAGAGAAGAAAATAAGAGGGTAAGATAGTCAAGAATGTGTTATAGTGCAAAGCATTAGCACAAGTAGAGGTGGAAAATGAGCATAATATTTTTTTTTTTGGTATAGTTTACCCCCCCCCCCCCCCAAAAAAAAAAAAAAAAAAAAAAAAAAAAAAAAAAAGAAAAAAAAAAAAAAAAAAAAAAAAAAAAAAAAAAAAAACAAAAAAAAAA
>VUQK01023270.1:12470-23710 GCA_015106715.1 Bujurquina vittata | reverse complement strand
TTGGATTAATATCACCCCCCCCCCCCCCAATAAATACATAAATAAAAAAAAAATAATGTGTAGACAAAATAAGAAAAACATAGTGGTATACACCCAAAAGAACATGAATACCACCAAACATTTCCAGCTGCTTGCAAACACATTAGAGAGTCCACTGAAATCATAAATATGCCTTTGACAGACTTGTGGTAGAAGTTAAATAAAACCACCAAAACTGAAATAATACAGTTATACAACAACAGAAATCAGTTTGAAGAAACAAATTTAGAAAAAGAAAATAAATGTTAATATTGTGTTTCATTATCTTTTGCTACACCAAACATGGAGGATTTTTTTTAGGTTCCTTTTTGAATCCCTTTCTTCTCTCATCAAAAGCTCAGTGTGTGGTAAACATACAATCTAATGCACATCAAGCTAACCTAAACCATTATATGAAACTGCATCATGTTATATCATGGTTTATAGTAGCCAGCAGAGCTATAATGACCAGATATTTGTGCTTGAGTGTTAGCGGTCAAAAGCCTTTTTTTCCATTTCTGAATAATGTGAGGTGTAATTTATTCTTCCCATCCTCTGCTTGATGATCTAACACCACAGCGAAGGAGGTGTGAAGAGAGGTAAACAGCTCTGTACAGATCTGAATCGCTCTATGTTAGCAAAGCCATGCAAATGTTACAATTAGCCAATCATATTAAAATTCTGATTTAAATCCTTCTCAGAACAGTACCTCATCAAGCTCTAGCAATCTAATCTTAAATATATTAAGGATATGCTCCATAAACAAAAAAAAAATTATTAGGCATAACATTAGAAAAGAAAGTGTGTGTGCGTGTGTGTGTGAGAGATAGAGAGTGTGAGTGAGTAAGTAAAAATTATTTGTATAGCACATTTCAGCAGCAAGGCAGTTCAAAGTGCTTTACATCAAAAAAATGTGCAGTAAAATCATGAAAAGCATTCAAATGTCAATATAGTACACAGCAAATCATCAAAACATTAGAATCATCATACAAAATTATAAAAACCATCAAGTAGATACACATGATATTCATAAGGAGATGGTCAGTGTGCAATAAGGTTATTTTGTTTAGAGCAGCTTTCACCCGGATTTGTTTGCGGACTACTAATCAAAAGCAGCTTTAAACAGGCGAGTTTTCAACCTTGATTTAAAGGAATTTAGTGTTTCGGCTGTTTTGCAGTTTTCTGGGAGTTTGTTCCAGATTAAAATCTGAAAGCTGCTTCTGCATGTTTGGTTCTGGTTCTGGGGATACAGAGTAGACTGGAACCAGAAGACCTGAGTGTCCTGGAAGGTTGATATGACAATAATAAGTCTTTAATGTATTGTGATGCTAAACCGTTCAGCGATTTATAAACTAATAGAAGTATTTTAAAGTCTATTCTCTGAGCTACAGGTAGCCAGTGTAAGGACTTTAAAACTGGGGTAATGTCTCTATTTTTCTGGTCTTGGTGAGAACATGAGCAGTAGGATTTTGGATTAGCTGCAGCTGTCTGATTTTTTTTGGCAGACCTGTGAAGATACTGTTGCAGTAATCAATGCGACTAAAGATATATGCATGGATGGGTTTCTCTAGATCTTGTTGAGACATTAGTCCTTTAATTCTAGAAGGGTGTGTGTGTGTGTGTGTGTGTGTGTGTGTGTGTGTGTGTATTATAGTTCTACCTGTCGAGCATGAGGAGCACGGGGCTTGCGGAGCACCACATACAGGATCTCTGGCAATAGGCTGAGCAGGATGAGCATGATGATGACCAGCCAGGCTGACACCGAACTCAGCATGTTGGCAAACACAAAATATAAACGCTGCTGACTCAGGAAAGGCCTGGAGGAGAGATGACACTTCAGTTTATATTGTCTGGAGGAGCTACGTGGTTTAAATAAAAATGAAAAATAAAAGGTCAACTAAAATGACTACAATAAGCTTTATTTTTTTTAAAATCTTCTGTTGATTTCTAACCATATTACTCCTCCCCAGAAGAAGCTGAAAAAAACGTAGAAAGCCAGGGAACCCCAGATTACAAAGTGGTTGATCCACGTCCAATGCCGTGTATCCAGAGCCAGCTAAAATGTTAGAGAGAACAAAGAGAAAGCATTTTAATAAAAGTGATTAAAACTCACTTATCTGCTCTAATGATATACCTTTTATAAAATAAACAAAAAGGGGAGGAGCTTACCTTTAGCGTTACAGTGAAAACAAGGATGGTAAATACAATCGTTCCATATGACCAGTTCCCAAAAACCTGGAGTCAAAAAAAAAAGTTCCAGTTAGGAGACTGTACTTAATTATGTCATTAGAAATGAAACCTATTTAGAAGGGGATTTAAATCAAACCTGGCCATTATCCTGTAGAGCTGGGTTCCTGAACAAAAACCAAACACCAAAGAAGAAGACCAAGCCATGGAAAACTCCCAGTAATGTCCAGTAGAGAAATGGTCCCCACCGTAACATGGCATTCTTACCAATCTCTCTGAAGAAAGGTTATGAAAGAAGATGAAAAAAAAATTGATTTCATGTTTCTTTGTACATAATTTCCTGTTTGTTCTTGTCGTCTTGTGCAATAATGTACATCGTGTTAATGTTGGCCAAAAAAAAGTTATTGTGCAAATACTATCAAATTAGCAAACATGCAAAATCCCACTGACTTCATTTTTGAGAATCAGAATGAGTCAACTAAACTTCAGAGGGACTTTGTAATCTGTTCATTATTTTTTTTTATTTAATTTAAAGTAATAAAATATGCCCCACCCTGAACCAAGACTTTATTTAGCAACAGTGCAAGTCCACCTTTAGCTCAATTCTAAGTAAACATATTGGTCTCTTGATTGTGTTACTACTTCTCAAGACAGTGATCCAAGATCTGAAATATTTAAAAATAAACAAAATTAAAAAAAAAATCCTAGTTTCTATTAATGTGGGCCCTTTCCGATAAAAGGACAAAACATAACAGATCTACTTCTAAAGTCAACCAATTTTCCTAGGTTTACCTGTAGAGGGTAGCATTGTCCAGGAGAATCTCAATGGAAATGTGCTGCTCAAGCAGGCTGTAAGCCAGGATGGGCATAGAGGTGAAGCAGATGTTGTACATCGTCAGATAGGCCGCATCATACAGGGGCTGGGGAGGATGGGAGCAGGAGGAATGGTTTGACGGGAGATGGGTTGGTAAGGAGGAGGAGGGGTTAATATCACGCAGAGGACAAAACTCATACACACCACCATAACCTGAGCGAGCTTAATTACATCTTTCATGTGGTTTTGAAAGATCTATATTAGGGACCAGTGGTGTGATGGCTGGACAAAATTCACCCTCACCTTTTACAAACAGGCATACAAAAACATCACTCTGATCTTAAAAAAGGTGTCTTTTACATGTCTACATGTCTAGATATATACAAATATATAGAGAGATCAAATTTTTTTTAAATAATTGAATGAATTAATGTGTTCTAAATTATTTCCATATTTTCATGTATTTTTAAATGTTTCCTAAGAGTGGGACAACACACATGCCAACAGGATTACATAATATCCATATTGTATTGCGGTGGCAGAATATGGCTGGTGTGAGTTTTTTGCCTACTTTTACTGTATAAAGGCAGAAAAGCTCATACATCCCAGGGACAGTGAGGAAAGGGGGTTCAGAGGAAAAGAGCTGGGCATTCCGGAGCGCACAGAGGTATGGATTTAGGAAACACTACTTCCTTTCATGTTCAGAATACCTTTGAAGCTCAATTAGACATACTTACTTGCTGGGAATAGCCACAGAAGAACTGGTACAAAAACTGTGGTAAGATGAAGCAAAGATTCTGCAGGCAAACAGAGAAAGAAAATAGGTTCACACTGAGTTCAACTCAAAAATTAGTCTGTTAAGATTAATTCTGCCAAATCTCTCTCATAAACTGTATGTCCATCCATGCATTTTCTTCTTCCTATGGAAGCCTATCCCAGCTGTCATAGGGTGAGATTGCCAATCTATCGCAAGGCTAACACAGTGAGACAGACAACCACTCATACTCATATTTACACCTACTGCCAATTTAGAATTAACCTAATCCATGCATGGTTTTAGATTGTGGGAGGAAGCTGGAGTATCCAGTGAGAACCCACACAAACAAAGAAAGAATATACAAATTTCAGACACAAAGGCCCCAGCCGGTCGGTGAATTTGAACCCAGGAAACTTCAACAATGTCAAAAGATTTCTCAAACTTTTGTTATCTGTAATTATTTACGAGTCCTTACTGAGACACTATAGCAAGGCAGTTTAAAACTAAGCTTGTTTTCTTGTCACAAAGAGTTGTGGATTAATCATTTACCTCCCCTGGTTGCTGAGTTTGTAGCATTCCAAAGACATGTGCTACCAATCGCAAAATTTCAGAATGCAACTGGTACACAAACTATACAACATCAACACCTCCAACTCTGTCTATTATTACTTTTTAAAATTTAATTTAGCAAGCATTTGAAATGCTGAAATCAATATATCTGCAAATAATATCAGTCCACTGATATATCGGTCGGACTCTAGTGGGTACTTCTGGTTGCCTTAATACAGAATGTCTACTTACCTTATAAAAGAAATACTGCACCAGAT
Organism: Bujurquina vittata; assembly: GCA_015106715.1. Classification (NCBI taxonomy): domain Eukaryota; kingdom Metazoa; phylum Chordata; class Actinopteri; order Cichliformes; family Cichlidae; genus Bujurquina; species Bujurquina vittata. The sequence goes on along the minus strand of VUQK01023270.1, from coordinate 19,107 downwards.
GTGCAATGCGAACATAGTAGAGATGCCCATGTGCCAACAAAAGTTTCTTGAGGTGCTTGAGTTTGGGGATGGCATAATCACTGTTCCTAACTGCCTGCCGACCCTCTTTCCCCTTAATGCCTGCAACACCAAGGTCAAAAATTTTACACACTACTGCAGTCCACTATAGATAGAAGCATAATTAAAGATCCCTAAATCGGCTTCAGCACGACATTTCTTACCAATGCCCACATGAGCTTCCAAAATCATGCTGACATCATTGGCTCCATCTCCAACAGAAAGGGTGATTGGGCTGCCTTTAGAGTTCTTCACCATTTTAACTATCTATAGATAGATAAATACAGAGGCACAGAGACTGAATCAAATCTGAAATAAGCTTTCGCTGTGAAAGAAATCAGTTCAGCTTTTTTAAGTTTCCACTTTTCAAATTATTGTTCTGACCTGTGCCTTTTGTAGGGGAGCCATGCGGCAGCAAAGCACAGTTGTGCAGTTTTGACAAATCTGCAGAAAAAGGTTCTTATAGTTATTTGTGTTTTCAGATGATGAATTGAGCACCATCGAAAGAGTGGCTCCATCTACGATAAAACCATAATCCTGGGTGGACCAACTCCTACAATACAGAGAAGACAAATTGGTTTAAGTTTAATCATCACTAACATTAATTTTGATTTAAATATCTCCCATCAATAAAAGACCAGTATGAAAAAATAAGAGAATACAGTCGGTACACAGACTAGGATTGTATAATTTAAGGTACTAACCTGTTGACGCGAGCCTTTGCTGGTGGTGCATCCTGTACAGCTTTCTTGTGGTACTCCAGCAAGAGGTCATGCAGTTGGTCCTCACGCCTCTTCCCTATAAACTCTAGAGTGCGCACTGTTAACTCCAACAGCTCTGTGTTCCTCTGGAACAATCTGCAAGCATAGCAGGTGGACTTGGCTGTCTCCATCTTGTCCCCCGTTAAGACCCAAATCTTCATGCCTGCTCCCTGAAGAGCTTCCATGGTCGCAGCAGCCTCCTCTTGTAGACTGTGGATAATAAGAAGAATCTAAACATTACTAATTCTCATTATTACTATTAGTAGAAAGAACACCTACAATTAAAAAAAAAAAACACACAAACTAAAATGAATTTTTTCATTAAACATGAAAAGCTGCATGAGTCCTTGCGCTTTAAATAAACAACACTTATGTAAATTTGATTACATATTTCAGATTTATTGCATTGGTGCATGGTGATTCAGTAATGTGTTTACTTGCTTCATGCTAAATTCACTATATTTAGTTTAGAATTTAACTGTTGCAATTCATTGAAACCCCGAATCTTCGCTAGTAGAACACAACTTAACCACAAGATGGCAGTGTAAGCTTATATTAAAAAGCTCCGAGGAGGGGGCCTTTTGGTTGACATAGAAATAGATGAAAGTAGAAAGGCAGTTATAAATAACAAAAACAAGTGGCATTTAGCTAATAACACCTAAAACGGCTGCAGAAGGAGGAATTAATTCATTAGAGCAACACAACAAAGTAGATAAATTTTAAATAGTGATGATGCTAATTTATGAAGAAAGCTCAAGCCAAGATAAGAACTTTGTGACATGTCTATCACAGACTTCTGCACTGTTTTGCCCTCCATAATCATTTTGTGTGCATTCTGAGAATTCTCTGTGTTGAGGATTTCACTAAACTTTTTGGCACTGATGTTTGTTGAGGGGGAAGGACAGCAGAAGCATGCAGAAAGAAGGATCACATTCAGCAGCTTTCACCATCAGCAGTTTCACCAGTGTACAGAGCTGTACAGTTATTTTGTGTAAGCACCCACCGATCTTCTACAGCAGTAGCTCCAATTAGATTCATTCCAGTCTCCACTTGGTTGTAAACAGCCATAAGCCTCTCCTCTCTGTCCTGCAGAGCCAGTCTAGCTTCCCTCAATCCTGCATCTACCTGGACATATTCCTCTGCGCTAAGATATTTGTAGGCCACACAGAGTGTTCGGTAGCCCTCCTAAAACAGTAAAACGGCAACTAATGTTATAAAAGACAAAATATTTTGTTGTGAAATCATTACACTGAATTGGAAATTTGGGAAGACAAGATGCTCTCCAAAACGCACTTTTGCATTACGCTCCACATGCATGCGTATCCTTTCAACTTCCTCTTGTCTGACTCGGGGGAAGATGGAAGAGTCGGCTCCCTTACAGAAAAGCAGGGTATCACCTATGCACAAAAAACACACCATTATACAAACAACCAGCTAGGTGACAGGTGAGGGCATTACATCACAAGTACTGCAATAAAGTTGACAGTAATCTCAAGCTCACCTGATTTGGATCTGACTATTACACTCATTCGCCTTCTCACTGGGTCAAAGTTCAACACATGAAGCAATTCATATCTATGGGAAGTGCACGGTGGAAATAAAACATGTAGTGAAAATGCAAATAAAAATATAACTAAGAACAAAAGGGTTTGTCTACATAATTACTGACTTACATTTCAACATCATTGTTTCTGTTGAGAATTTTCATAGTTTTACTTTCGAGACCAAGAAATGTGAAGCCATACCTGGAGATGGAGATAAATCACCACACAAATGCTATTTAAGTGCTCAATAAATATTATAAAGAAATTATACCAGGTACACATAAATTACATAGTGTGAGAAGTATAATTCCAACTATGTGCCTGTCAAAATTCCAGTTGAACTCACTGAGTCATAACAGCCCATCTCCTACCTCATTGCACCCTTGACCAAAGCAATCTCATCAGGTGAGGAGGCAATAAAGCCTCTCTGCTCCTCTGGCGGAGGGACCACCCCTCCATCTGCCACTAATCCATCCACCTGGTCCATCTCTCCATCCTCTTGACTTTGACCCTGTTCTGTAGATTCCTTCACCTGGACTGTGTGGCACAGGCACAGGGCACGCAGAAATAGCTCTTCCCGTTCCTGTGAAGACAACATAAAAATGTCTTAATATGGTAAAATAAGCAACATGAAGTGCTTTATAAGTAGAAAATTAATTTGTAATCAATCTTAAATAAACCCTTCTACTGCCATATACAGTAGCTGGACTTTAGATAAAGCCCAGAATTTGCAACCAAACTGACCTCTTATCAGCACACGTAATTAAGTGCAACAGTCTGTAAAATCTTATCAAGTACTCATGTCGGGAGCATGCAGCCGCTTCCCCCCTCTATGTTAACTATAAATATAAATATGCTGACACATCAAGGAGAATGTATGAGGATGAACAACGAAGGGTCTTTCTGGGCAACGAGCTATGTAATGGCCATATGTTAATCCTTGTATGACTTTTACAACAGATGGCGGGACACCACAACACCCACCCTGCCAGCTTTCTGCTCTAGTCTGCTCACAGGTCCATCTGTAACGCAGAATCCGTCCACTTCTGAGCTTGCATCCCTGTACGTGTACTGGTGGCCATCAATGCAGCACTCTATGAACTCCATGTTATTCTGAGTTAGGGTGCCCGTCTTGTCTGTGAAGACATACTCCACCTACAGGCAATATGAAAATAAAAATGACACACACTTCCAAAACCATAAAAATTCAGTTTCCCATTTAAAAGCCTTGAACAATAATGTTAGGCAATTACTTCCAGGAAGAAATTGCACTGTATTAATCAGTTTAACGGAGCATCACCTTTAACTCAAATAATCATCTAGAAAACCAAGTGTGACTCATCTATGGCAGCACTGTTTAAGTCAGAAGTGCCATTATAAAAATGAAGCAGAGAATTCATTTTACAGTAGCATTGGTCTCAGATAGAAAAAGTTTTTATTTGTTTTAGGATTTTTTTTTGTAGTTTCATAAGTTTAGCTAAAGTTGTTTTAAACACAAAAATGAATAAGAGACAGATAGTTCTGCCACTTCATTATTACATAAACTTTTGGACTATCTGACCTGTCCCAGCTCCTCATTGAGGTCCGAAGTGTTGACCAGTGCCCCCTCCTTAATTTCAGAGTCAAAAAAATCTTTATCCCATGAGATGAAAAAGGATCCCAAAAACTTTTGCATTTCAACCGTCACATACATGGACACTGGAATGATGAAGTTGAAGAGCACCATGAAGGACAGGAAGTCGGTGAACATGTTAAGATACTGTTGGCAAAAAGGACATAGGCACATTATTAAAAATTAATAAATAAATCACAGCAATTATAATCAACCACACTGTAGTCTTAGTCATGGTTTATGCTTGGAACAAAAATTAATAAATAGTGGCAGTCACAAGGTTCACAGTTCAGTGAGGGCTAGAGCAGAGGTTTAACAGCTAACATGAAACGGACCGTGTCATAATGTAGGTCCACAGTGGCCATTTTTCTAGTTTTGTAAGAGCTTGTAAAATGCTTTAACACTATGGATGAAATTCCCTCAACAGCATTAACTACAATCCTCTAAGGATAATTATAAGTACGTATTGTATTAACAGAGGCCTCTGCTATGTAGTGCACAACAACACAGCATGCTCACGCTTTTCTAACAAGCCATATTAGCAATTCTTGCAGCAGTAGTTTTTCTAGTTCTGTTCTAGACAAGTTTTACACATGTCATTTCACCCTTTTTTCCCATTTCAGGTTTGGTTTCATTAGTTTTCTAAAATGTGAACTTACCAGATTAGTTTCCTTTTCTTTTTTTGTTTTTTCATTGTACCATGGCTCATCCTGTCCCGGCTTGCTCTGCCATACATACTTAAGTGTAGTACACACTAAGGCTTTGCTCACCAATATGCAAAGGTAAACCAGAAGGAAGGCATTGATAGACCTGAAGACAAAGAACTCAAATTAAAGAGTACAAAAAGTAGGTTTGTTAGACTTGTTTACACTTTGCTCCTTTAAACTTACTTTTCCACAGCAGAGCGTTTCTGAGATTTTCCTTGGTAGTTAAGGGCCATCTTTGTTTCCATACCGGTGTAAACAGCAACACCTTAAGAAAGAAAATAAGAAAAAGACATCAGCCTTTTAGACTTCGAGCCTTCTCCAATATGTTAATGTTAAAAAAAGCCAATACTGACGTACCACAGATCCTTTGAGTGTTCTTTAAAGTTGCTCCTTTCAGCAGGAGATTTTCTGGGCCCAGAGACCTGCACAATCACATCAGTATATCAACCTGTTTAGTCATATAGTTGCTGTGCAATCCACACTCCTCTATCCTCTAAATGGAAATCTGGCAGGCAAGCTGGCATCTACTCTAATATACGCAGTGACAGTACACAGTATGCCTGCAGTCTGGGCTCACACCAGTTCCAGTGTTCTTGAGAAGGACACTGGCATTTGTTTATATGGTCATTACAAAGCAGTCAATGATAAATTCCTGTGGGAGTGCTTTGGAAGCAGTGGCTAAAGCCCTGCCAGTCTGTTTTTATTTTAATCCTTGTCTGCTATAAAGGATCAATGAAATAATGATTTGTTGGTGATGTAAAGGGAAACAAATGAACAACCGTGGTTTGATTTTGCTTTCACTTAAAGTGTGCCGAGTTGGTTGGGCATGAGTCCTCTCACCTCAGCACAGGCTCTTCATCATTTTTGTAGATGTGCATACGACCAACAAACCTGAAACATAACAGCATACGCTCATACAGCTGAAGTCGTTTGTGAGTAAATGTTATCAGTTAATACTAGAAGGGATATGAACTAGATCTTTTCAGTTTATTAATTATTCAAAACTGACTACCCACTGACCTAAAATTAAAAAGTTTAGAGGCCTGATTATTACCGGTGGTTAACCACCAAAATGCTGTCATTTTTACTGACTGAATATTCACACTGACCCTCAGTCTGATATCTGACTAAATCATAACAGTCTCACTGCTTGCCCCAAGGAGGACTGATCTATTGTCAATGTTGAAATTGCTAAAAGTAAATGGGAATCAAGCTTGTGGTGGAAAGATCAAAGTAGGATCTCTTTGTTGTCGCATAAACGAACTATGACTTGCCAAAACTTCTTTTAATAACCTGCATGTAAATATCAGAGCCATTATAGATATTTCCATTCCCTAACAGACCACAGTCACCCCATGCTTGTAGTGTAAATCCATTGGGACCACATGGTGATTGCCTACTTGTAAAGGTCAGGCTGTGGCTGTTCACACTCAATGGTGGCGTTGAGAGATTCCAAACCCCTCTCTGTGTCTGGCACTGTGTAGTGTGTCTGGACAAGTGGAAGAGGCAGAGAGAGCGCGAGAGAGTGAGATGTGACCAACTTAGGTCAAGTGATCACTTTAGCTTTCACTGCTTCTCAAATACACACACAAACAATATGGAAAATTAAGAAAACACTGCTGAGCATACTTGAGCACAAACAGGCATGAACACATATTTCTTAATAACTACACAGGAGAGACACCTCTTTAAAGCAAGACCCGCAATTAAAGAAAAAAAAGTTATAATTCCTATAAATTATTAGTGTGTAAGTGCACTTAGGAAAATGCATTAATTATTGAAAAGAGTAAAGTTTTTCAGCATCCACTACTCTTCTCTTATTACCTTATATTCACCAAACTAATGCAGATTAACTATAAACTTCATCTGCTTTAAATGGAAACTACTTTTAAGTTAAATTCTTCCAAGCAAAAAAAAAAAAAAAAAAAAAAAAAAAAAAAAAACAAAAAAACAAAA
>VUQK01023270.1:0-12450 GCA_015106715.1 Bujurquina vittata | reverse complement strand
TTAAAAGGAAAATACTTTTAAATTAAATTCTTCCAAACAAAAAAAAAAAAAAAAGAAAAAAAAAAAGTAGTAGAGCAGTCCACCGATCTTACTTTATGGTTAGACTCTCCATCCAGACTTGCTGTGGTAACAAAACATGTGCCATCATCTCGACTAGACTGCAGCAGTATTAAATCACAGGGAAAGGTCTCGTTTTCCTCCACCTCCAAAACATCTCCCACCTGGAGAAACACAACCCAAAAACATTTGTGAAGAGGCAGTATGCTTTCGCCCTGTGTTCCAAAGAATCAAGCACAAGATGCATAGCAAACATTTAAACAACCTTCAGTCACTTTTATCACTAAAAGGCCTCCAAAATAAATATGACTGCCAGATCCCTATGAAGTTGTTTTGTTTAGCGTGTAAACACTTGGATACTAAAAGAGGAACAAGAACAATCCATAATCATCTTTAATCTGCACTTTGGTCTGCCAAGCAGTGACAAAAACCTGTCTGGATTTTGAATGTTTATTTTAGCAAAAGGAGGTAGCTTACAGTAAAGTTATATGGGCTCCTGTGCAGGAAACAGCTGTTTTATGCAATGCATTAACACATAAAGCTTTGGCTTTGACAGCTGGATGTTGAGTGGTGTCAGCTAGTACAGCTGACACCAGTCAACATCCAGCTGTTAAAAAAATAAATAAAGATGACCAAATACAAACTTTGTTCCTTTTTAAATCCAGAAAGCTAAAGTGAGCCAGCCAACTGTAAGTCTTTAAAAACAAAATTCACTGGATAAATAAGTTGCCTTTACACACATCTGACCATCAACTTAGCTCAGCAGATTAGTATTTTCTCCCGTGTGCATATTTCCCAGTCATGTCTTGCTGCCAGCAGCTTTTCTCTGGTCATATATTGGAGGAATTATTTATTCCATTTGATTACAGTTAAGATGCATCTGTTGTAACGTACTTTGATCTTCTCACTCTCTTTTCGTGTCCTCAGGCCGTCTTCTAGCACTGTCACTCGGTACTTATTCACCTCATTGTCAGCCTTGTGCCGTAGCCAGTCCTCATATCCCTGCGGCAATATATCAAAATCAGAATAGCATTGCTTAGTACAACAAAAAGTAGAAACCTTTTCTGTGGCATCTGTACCTATGGGACACTGACAGTTATAAGTGATGTCAGTACAAAATGACACACAGTACAGCAGTAGCTGTCAAACTGAGGGGTGTGCTCTGAATGTTTTATGGCTTCTTAATGATAGAAGTTTCAGTAAAGGATAAGCAGGAGCTGTCAATCCCAAGGAAGAGTATAAATTCCCATGAATGTCCGTGCATACAATTAAATTTCCACATTCGGTATTTCATCATTACTTGGAGAAGTGCCTGCAGCAGCAGAATAAGATGGTGATTGTTCAGCAGTGCACAGAAACAGTATAAAATGAAATACTGAGTCAGGTAGAAAGATAATTTCCAGGGCTGCAGCAGCACGAGCCACAAAACCTAGTGTGGACTTTATAAAGACTCTAAGATAGTAAAGGAGATGAAAGAGATGAGGATAGAGGGGTAAACCAGAAAGTGTGCCAAGGGTGAGTTTGGGCCAAAAAGCAGGATTACAGGGTGATAGGAGGACAAAAGTCTGGTTCAGTGATGCAGAGATAATTTTTTAAAAAAATAATTAGTCTTATCCAAGTGTATTTTCACTTTTTGTTTATAAGAGCAGTGGCAACAGTCAACATATCAATTAATTTGTATTAACAGGATCTGTGTGTGGAGGAACCGCCTCAGCCTTCCACAAAGAACTCAGATCCCAGTATAACCAGTGTGAACAAAAAAAAAAACTACCGGTACTAGCATGGATGGAAGTGGACACATGTTATCAGGGGATCCCATATATTATCATAAGGAAATCCACCCATTGTTGTACATTTCAAAGCCCCAGCAGTAGACTAACTAAAAAGCCAATCCTAAAACAATACATCTAAAGCTGGGACATGGAAGCAATAGAGTCAAAGAAACAGATACTCCCCTTGATAATTTGTATCTCTGAAATAGACTCTCTCTCTTCATTTGCTAACACTCCCCTAGAGGCTATTTCGTCTTCACCCCAATCAGAATTCACAAGCAGAGCACATTAATACAAAACCCAAGAGAGCATTAGGCACGTACTTTATACAAAAACCACAGCAAGGCAGTTATGAAGATTTGGCAGGGGGGTATATAGAAAAAGAAGGATTTAGTGTGATGAAAGACAATATGTGAAAATAAGGACACTGCAAAAGAAATTTACACACACATACATTTGTGTGTGTGTGTGTGTGTGTGTGTGTGTGTGTGCGCGCGCGCGCGCGCGTGTGTGTGTGCGTGCGTGTCCATCAAACACTCAACCTCATTAGGGACTTTCTTACCTGCTTGATAGCAGTTACTGTAATCACAAAAAATAAGGGTAGGCCACTGGTGACTGGGCTGGTGGGGGTATCCACTATCACCTAATTTGGGGGGGACAAAATAAAACAATGCAATGTTTAGACTCAGCAACAACAAACATATGACATTCAAGAATTCATCACTACAGAGTACTCCTGCAGCATGTTGGCTGCTGTGGTTGCAGAAGAAATGCGTGGTAACGGATCACAAGATGGGGCTGGCCCTCTAAATGCAGGGTGTAGTCCCTCTTCTACTACTTCCCATATTTGTTCATCAGTAGGGAACACAAGGGAGACATTTACATTTTGGAGGGGAGAGAAGGAGGTTCTGGACCACAGAACTTTTAATCAAGTGAGCCAGGGACAGAGTGCTTAATCTGCAGGCATTCCAACAGTACTGTGTCGCTGCCAAGGCATGGAAGAGGGCCAGCAGAAAGCTTTGACAAACTCACCTTACCTGTCTGAGATTTGCGTGAGGGAATTTTGAGTATGAATAGTGTTGGAGTTTGCATTTTTAGTCACATATGTAATACAAATGCAAGGATCAGGTAAACATCCCGCTTATAAGCAGCACCTCACATGGCTCCAAGCTAAAAATCATAGTACACAAATACTCCTTTGTCTTTGTGTCATCTTAAACCATCAGAAGGATTTACCCTTGTATTTCTGATCATGCAGAATGCATCCACTCTGGCTCCCCAAGAGCCAGAGTGGATATTACAGCACGCACAGACACACCACTTCCAGCTCATTGAAATTCTGACCAGGAGCACTGCAAAGTGTCAGATAGACATCAGCTCAACTAGGATATGTTTTGATGCAGTCTCCAGTGTTTTCCTCACCTGTGCTTGAACTGAAAATGAAATAGAACGGCAGCAAACTTCGTAAGCACAGTCAGACACAAACACAGATCCACACACTTTACCCATTCAAAACAAACACTCAGGAAAGTAAAAGGGCACTGTACTATAAGTCTATCAAAACTTCAGTTTGATTACAGTTAATTTAAGGACAAATGAATTACAAAGCAGAGGTGAACTAGTACACCTCTACCATTTGGAGGGTCAGAGTAGTGTCTTCATTAGGTTTGTAGCTCTACCGGTGAGACAAAAGCAAAAGTATTAATGTTGCCGCAGTAACCTGATGTGTTATGAGGTGAGAATGCTCAATGCTTTAAAGAAGCAGCAAGCGTTCAAGACTATTTGTTGGTATATGCTAAAGATTCTTTAGATCTTAAGTTACTGATGTATGAAGCAGCCTCTTGACGAAAGCTAGGTTTGCACTGGTCATGTTAGCAATCCACTGATGGCACAACCAAGCAAACCCCTTCCCTAAACACTGATAAAAGCACTGTGATAAAAGACTGACAGTTGCTACGGAGTCTTGTTTTGAGCTTCTAGTACCCTCAGGTCATGACAATCAGGCTTGTCAACATTGGAGGCAATCTCAATGCAGAAAGATATCAAGGTGAGATTTTGCATTCCTACATAACCATGAAGGGATGCACGGTAGCAGAATGGTTAGCACTGTTGCCTCATAGCAAGAAGGTTTGAATCCATCATCTGGCCTGGTCCTTTCTTTGTGGAGTTTTCATGTTCTCCCTATGTCTGCGTGGGTTCTCTCCAGGTGCTCCGGCTTCCTCCCACAGTCCAAAGACATGCAGTTAGTGGGTTCAGATTAATAGGTGATTTTAAATTGCCTGTAGGTGTGAATGTGAGTGTGAATGGTTGTGAGATAAACAGATAGAGAGAGAGCTAGAGAGATAAACAGAGAGAGAGAGAGACAGACAGAGAGACAGACTTTGATGTTATATAGCCGGGATATTGTTAACATGGTCATCTCAAGGACAGAGCACTAGATGTTAGCAGGGAGCTGCTTAAACCCTGTTTGTGAGGAGCATCCAATGAGAAGGAAGCTGGACTGTAGAAAAGGTGCCCCCTAAAGGCAAATGAGCTTAATCAGCTTGTGTGACACAGTGGATTACATAAGGATTTGCACCAATGCCCAGTAAGATAAAAACTGGTTATTTTAAACCGTGAATCATGCAAAGCTATTCTAGCAGAGAGCAATATTAAAAATATGGAGCTGGAAATGAGAATAATAGGTCCCCTTTAATTTCCAACACCTCTTGTTCACATAACTAGATTTAGATTTATGTAATCACAGAAAGAAAAATAGCAACTAGCATCTCTCTCTGATGCAGCAGCCAGATGGCAAAACCCAACTACAGTTTACCACAGTACAAAGAAAATGCTTTACAAAGCCAACTTTCAGCCTAAGAGTTGTTTGATTTTGATTTATCCTTAGCCACTGTTCAATAGGGTACTAAAAAAAGAAAGTGCTGATGGTGGCATTTTATCTGTTCATCATCAAAACCCACACAAAACAACCTTAATCCCACACTATAATACAATTTAAAATCACTTGACAGTCTTCAAAGACATGGCTGTATCTAGGACAGCCTCCATTTTTGGAACAGAAGAGTTGTTACTGAAATTTATTGTATTGACTGTATACATACTGACACTATTATATTTATTTAGTTATAATGAAAAATGCAATTCTGTTTAATCCACCAACCACCAACTGGCGCTTCTGTGTTTAGAGGACTTGTGGTTGTGTCGCCCCAGGTCTTCTGTGATCATGCATGCAGTTTGAGCTTGCTCAGCATTTTCAGGAACATCATGGAAAAATTATTAGAACATTTTTAGAAAGTACACGTGCCTACAGTTTTACAATAGCAGTGGTTCAATGGCAATTTAAGTACAGCAGAACGTCACTATTCACACACTGCAACATCAAACTCCTAAGGACACTAAGACCTACACAAAACCTTGAAGTACTCTGCTTCTTCCAAACAACAAACTAAACTCCAAGCAGTTTGTCTTCCACTGCACTGATTAAGCACAATCACCACCAAACTTCCACATGATGGGGGAAAAGAAATACCTTTCCTCCACTGCACCAAATGCAAAACCTAAACAAATCACAGCAGCAAGCATGAACTAATGTACTGCTGCTGATGTGCTGGTGTGATATCACAGCAGCAGAACAGGGCAGCACAAAGCCCTTCATCTGAGCTGGGAAGTGTGTCAGAGTGAGCGACAGACAGCTGGTCCCCAGGGTCCCAGAGCAACACAGTGGGTCCTCGAATCCTCCTACCCCTTCGCCCTCTCATTTTTTTCCTCTGTCTCTCCTTTTCTCTTGCCGTCTCGACACCGTTTTCCTCATTCTCTCATAGTGCTCCATTCCCATTCAATCAAATTCAAGCAAAGACATACAGAGCTATTTATAGAAGAGTGGTGCTTTTTTATCAGCCTGTGTCTATTTGTGGCACTCAGATGTACAGAGGGCTTCCTGGCTGCTGACGTCAACAGTGCAGCGCTGCAGCGAATTGGAGGTTATGTGAGACAGAAAGAAAGACACCAAATGACAATGCGAGACAAAAGGAGGGTAGAATAGAGTAGGGGAATGAATGACATTTGGTAGTTGGTGGAGCATTTGCATCAAGGCTCTCTGGGGAAATGAGAAGATTTATTTTTATCTATAAGATGCAAGTGCAAAATGAGTGCACATCTGTGTACCTGCTTCTCACACTCTAATATAATAGCAAGCTGCATGGGAAAGACTGAGTGGTTAGGATAAGGAGCCCCCTCAAGAGAAGCTGGATTAGTGGAGAAATGCCAACCATACTGCAGCTTGGGTAAACACCCAGGACACCCACTGACTCATACATAACATGCACAAGCAAGCACGCACACATGCATGCATGCACACATGCATGGACGCGTGTACACACACACACACCACATGACAGGTAGAAATTCCTCGCATTCACATACAGCAAGATGCAGTTTGTATGAGTGATGCAAACATAATTTGTGGTTTACTCTCACATACATGTACTACATTTTCCTTTCAAATTAAAATTACAGCATTTATACACATTAGCACTAGAATTAAGCCAGACAACTAAGAAAATAAAGGATACCAAAAGACTGAGGAAAAATAAACACTGCAGCTGATATGAAATTGTTTGAGATTAATATCATTTGTGACACCAAAACACGGGGTTTCTGAGAACAGAAACTCAGAGTGAGTAAGTGACTAGAGAAAGCACATCCCCCTTGACAAGGTCTAAAGCCAGCACCTGTTTACACTAGAGGGCTCTTTGCTGAGATAGTTTAGGTTATCGCTCAAAGGAGACCAGTTAGTTTCCATTTCCATGGACCACAAAAAGATATAGTTATGAAAAGGTGCTTGAAGAGCAAAAGCAGATGTATATCACAAATCTTTGGAGAGGAGAGGAGTCACTTAAGGGTACAAAAATAGGGTTGCCAGTCAATATCTTTTAGTCAGCATTCTCACCCAATATAGTTTCCAGTAATAAAGCCAAGGCAGCACAAGCAAGGCAAAACAAGGCAAAGAGACAAAAATAAATTCTGAGATTACCATGAGACTAATAAATCTGTTAAAATGGGGTTTTCAGACAAAGTCACAAGCAGTTACTATAGAAATGATCTGCAATTATACACGTTTCACAATTTCAAGAATTAAAGATTAAAAAATAAAAAAATACAGATTTACAGTTTGAACCTTCTATCTTAATTCTATATTGTTTTGTTTAAAAAAAAAAAAAAGATAAATTCTTTCACGCATAATCATAGTTGCAACAGCCCATAAAACATCCAATAATTTGCAAACTAACTCTGGAGCAATAGAGACAAAGATTAGAATATACAGAGCTTTCTTGAACCCTCAAAATAGATGCTTATAGATTAGCTATGTAACATTAGATTAACTGTAACTCAAGTTTATAAAATTACACACAAAAAATCGTTTTCAACTAGAACAAGGTTGGGAGCAGTATATTTATTTATTTATTCATATTTATTTAATTTTCATTTGATTCACTTTTTTCACTAACTTTATTCCTAGATGCTGGTTTTCTTTCTGTGTTACTCTAAAACAGTGTAAGAGATGAGATCCTGTTCTCAGTGTGTGTGTGAATGCGTTAGCCGAATTAACCTGCTGACGATTTGGTGTGATGCTGAATTTTTCAGTTCTTTGAAACGGTTTTAAACAAGATTAAATGATGGACTGCATAATGCAGTAACCTGAGCAGGGCAATGAGAGCAGATAGAAGCAAGGCACTTAAACATGACCAATTATACTGATCAAACTGAGGAAATCAGAAATTAAAGCCTACCTTTAATTCTACCTTGCTTCAAATAGAGGTTTATAACCTTCTGTAATTCAGTTAAAAACAAGGCCCAGTACGGAAATACAGGAGAGCAGTTTCACACCTGATAAAACTGCACACACACTTTTCCGCTTACTAATGCACAACTGCTATGGCTGCATGCACATGGACAAACTGTCTCACGCCCCTTTTTATGTAGACAACACAGCCAGTATATAGATCACGTAGACTGTACACACTGGTACATTGACCCATTCAGACTTAGTAAAAACAACATTGCATCTACTTCATAGTCCACCTGAAACCAGACCTTCAAACACAGGACCTGACTACAAATTAAGGCAGTCACATAAACAACAGGCACCCACAAAGTCATTATTTAAAAATGATAAACAGACTTATCACTGTTTCATTTGGCATGCAGACAGAGCTTGCCCTTACCTGCACCAGGAAGATGATAAGGAAGTAGAAATTGGCAATTCTTCTAAACTGTTCAAACAGGTTCTTTGGTAGAAAGTTCCATACTGTATACTGTAGGGGAGAAAAGAAGAAAAATACATGACAATAAAATAGAAATTATTGCACGTGCACTTCTCTTTGTTGCTCTGTGCTCTGAATTTCCCATTTTACCATGATGTTTTGCAACCAAACTTAGGGGGGCTAAACAAAGGCTTGGCAAGGGAAGAGAGATTAGAGACATTCTATATTCACAGTCTTGCATTTGTGTATTATCTTTGTGCTGGGGGAAGGAAAACAGGAAGGCAACTTCAATAGCTTAGAGTCTATGTACTTTACAGCAACTAGGGAGACAGCCCTTGAAGGACCACAGGTATTCCACTGTTTCAGATTAGAGGTTTGGCCATCCTTGAATGTAGAACCAATGAACTTATGAAGCGGGTGACTTTGGGGGTGCTTTCTTTTTTAAGTGGCCATGACTGCTGATACCATCGGGTCCAAAGCAACACTTGTCTACCAAACTCCCTGAGAGACATCTCAACAATACCCTGCTGATAACCTTACACCAAATAAAGCACAAACACACACAGTCTTGCACAGAAACAAGAAAAAAAGCCCTGTTTATGAAGTGCATGGGGATAGTGTTAAAATGCCGCAGCAGGAGAGTGGCCCATCTCGTTTCGCTAAAGAGAAAAAGAGTGAAAGTAGCAAGAAAGAAAGGGTGGGGAGTGCTGAAACAATGAGAACAAGAGAGGAGAGGCGGGGGTTGGACACTGCAGGGAAGCAACAGGAAGAACAGAGGCATGAGGGAGAATAAACACTACAGCTGGGGTAATTAAAGATTCCTTACTCTGACAAACTGACAGAAACTAATAGATTGAACCTTCCTCGCAGGGATGCTCTGCACCATTATGAATCCCAGAGCCATTTTACTATCACCTCACTTGCTTTCCCTGATCACTTTCACCTTACAGATCCACAAGCCAGGCAGTCACTTGTCCAAGCTTGCTGTTGACACAGGAATAATGGGTAAAGTAAGACTTAGTTGATGGTGGGGGGGCTGCAGTCAGAGCCCAGGGGAAACAACCGAATTGCCCACCGTTCCAGTACATTAATAGCAGCCATGTATTTCCTTGCCACAGTCTGTGCTCCTCTGGCAGACAAATAATCACCTTCCGTTGGGAGCCAAGACAAGTATGAGGAGAGACAGAAGGAGAGGGAAATAAAGAAATACAGACACTGGAATGCTGAGGACAGTTCAAGAGTTCATTTTGCAAGTGTTAAATAAGAAACTAGAACTACCTGTAGGAAGGTGAAACATAACACACAGACAAGCTTGGTAACAAATAAACATCCTGGCGCATTGCCAGACTAGAGCCCTGGAAAAATCCTGGGAATGTGATTCTTACCTTGGAGGACACAATCCTGTTATCGCAGAACTTGGGTGGGATGAAAACCTCATTGGCAGGACACGGCCGATGGCCAACATAGATAGTCCTACTGTCTACTCTTCTGTCATCACCACCAAGCTGGAGAAGAGGGGTCGGAAGAGGACATGTTAGTAATTTGAGGTTCTTCTTTTCATTTAAATAGATGTTAGACATTGAACAACAAACCCAGGCAGTTAGAACAAATGCAACTGTGCATTATACATGAAACAACAATTACTTTGGAGGGGGGTCAAAATTTTAAATTCATGCACTGAGGATACAGATTCATCAATAAGAACAAAAGAGGTGCCTTGTTATTTCATGTGTACATATAAAAATCTCAGGATAAGCTGCAGCCATAAAATAATGTCCAGTCTGATTATGTCTAAATTGCACCCATATAATTAGAAGATTACAGTTTCCACTGCAGGGGAAAAAAAAAAAGAAAAGCGCTCTGTTGGGCACCGGACAATAATTTGCCGAAGGGCCAAATAAAAAGGGTCAAAGGGCAAAAATAGTGTGAGTACTTCAACTTAATTTTGTATGTCTCATGTGGTCTTTCATGACTAGTAGAAAAAATTAATTTAAAAAAAGAAGAACATTCAGAAATAGACCAAGCAGAACTTATAGGCTTAAAAATAAAGTGAAAGCAGAGTGGCCAAAAACTGTTTATTTATTTATTTTTTACACACGTGTGTGTGTGTGCGTGTGTGTGTGTGCGTGTGTGTGTGCGCGTGCGTGCGTGCGTGCGTGTATGAAATTTATTTATAAAATTACCATACAGGCTAGCTAAGTACCTTCTATGTACTCTCTATGCTAGGTGATAAAGCAAATATTTGTGCTTCGTCACATCTTTCATCTACAGTCTATGACTTAGATTTAGTTTCGTTTTTTCTAAAGCATACCGTATAACAAAGATGTGTATACACATGTTAATTTTATATTTTAAAGAGAAAAGACTTGAGGAACCTGCTCAGGAGCCAGAGGCATACCCAAGTCCTGCTAAAATGAGGTGGCAATGGCATTTCTCTTCCACATAAGACACATATGGTAAATCAGAACAAGACACAGAAGCCAGGTTGCTGTCAAAACTTCATTGGTGCCCAACCTTACATTAATCTCAAAAAGCAATTGGAAATACCAACCCCTCCAAGAACCCACACAAGGAATCAAAGTGATAAATTGTCAGGTAAAACAAGGGTTTATTCTTGTGCATGTGGAAAAAGAGGAAATTGTGAGTACACATCTTTCGAAATAAAAGAGAAGATATTATGAACATTTATTTTAGGCTTGTAAAATATTTACTGTCTTACAAAAGGTTAAAAAGTGTTGTTACAATTTTATAATTGTTCACAGAAAGCAGAACTGTAAATCTGTAAATATCTAACAAATATCTAAATAAGGCAGTGCCAAGAGTGATGATTCACTGTCACTCAATAGGAAATCTATCTAAACTCAGAACTGAGCAAAAACTCAGGTTTTGTGTCCTGAAAAGGCTAAATGTAACCTAGAATCTTGGCCTTCTGCCCTTGAATGGTGTCCTGATGTCTCACATACAATCCCAAGGCTTTGGGTTAACAAGGCCAAAAGCTCATGATAGCAACAAAGCCAGTACAATAGATCAGCCAGAGCTACTACAACTCCCATCTTAACCTCGAAGACATTCCATATCTCACTATGGATAGACTAGCCCCACTCTTTTGACTGTACTTTTAAAAAAAATGTATTTAACCTTACTTAACCAGGAAGTTCCTTGAGATTAACATCTCTTTTTCAAGGGATACCTAGCCATGAAGGCAAACAATTTCAATGTTACAAGTCAAAATCAAACAAACATAAAAAACGCATAGACAATAACACAAGTCAACAGAATAAAACAATTCATAATTAAATAATTAACGCTATTACAATATCCAAAGACAAACTGTTGACCATTTAAATTATATTTTCATATCTGAACATTATCTCCCATTGTTTAAAAGATTGGCTTTCAACTGCTTCTGAGAGCTGAAACTATATGCTGAACATGTGTAAATGTCAGCAGTTTTTGGGATTTGTGATAACTTCCAAATTCTAAAACTCAGATCTAGAATATTTGGACAGCTCCGCTTCAGTTAATACTTTATTACCTGTGTTTCAAAAGAAAAAAGGCGTAATTAAGACAACTGTATTTTTCGCCCCATCTAATTTCCCCTTAGAATTATGTATTGTACCATGCAAAAAAAAAGCCAGCCAAAGATGCAGACAATCCCAGCTGAGCACACAAAAAGCAAAGTAATAGAGCAATCAAGAACTGGACTTTTCAATATTTTACAATATTTGTTATTGTAACGTCACTGTCTGCAAAGTCTGTAGCTTACGAACAGTTTTTGATGCATAAACTGCAAATAAACAATGCACTATTTTCCCACAAATTCTCATCAAGCCAATCTCTCATCCATGAATGGCAAGCCCCGGTCATCCTGCGACCTGTCATCCAGCAAAATTTACCCCTTAATGATACTCCCAAGGTTTCCATCTTTGGCCCGCGATAACACTGTGTGGATTATTGATGCATTACATAACCATTTATGAACGAGTATTTATTCATGCCCACCATTATTAAATAATTACAATACAATAATTCAAAGAATAATAAGAAACGGAAAATGAAAGACACGGTAGATCAATAAAATGTTTTGTGCATGTTAATCTAAAAGTTCTGAAATTTTAGGAAACATAAGTAAAAAATGCTTCATTTTTTTCCTTTAGCCTGGTTTGCACGTGTTGAGTACACATCTTTCGAACTAAAAGAGAAGATATTATGAACATTTATTTTAGGCTTGTAAAATATTTACTGTCTTACAAAAGGTTAAAAAGTGTTGTTACAATTTTATAATTGTTCACAGAAAGCAGAACTGTAAATCTGTAAATATCTAACAAATATCTAAATAAGGCAGTGCCAAGAGTGAT
>VUQK01023268.1:0-26287 GCA_015106715.1 Bujurquina vittata | reverse complement strand
AAACCCTAAATGTGCCCGCAAATATCCCCCCGAACCCCCCCCCCCCCCCCCCCCCCAAAAAAAAAAGAAACAATCCCAGTACAAGTCTATTTATTATTATTATTACTGTCACCAACCACTGTCCTCTCCACGAATATCACACAGTGCCCCATAATTTATAATTCATATATACTTCTATACGTCATAATGCTGTATGTAGTTGAATACAGTTAATCTGATCTGCTATTGATATTTTCAACTTCTATACTAACACTTATTGCCTTATTGTTTTTTTTTACACTTGGTTGACTGAGAAATTCCAATGCGTGTAGACCTTGGTTCATGCACATATGGCAAATACAAAAACCTTAAATCCTTGAAAAACCTTGAATCATTGAATCATGGGAATTATAGTGTATGATGGAGAAAAGAACACTCACTGCACAAAATAAAACAAAATGAGGTGTAAGTATGGGGGATCGGTCAGTGATGGGAAAACAGTGACAGGGATGAGCCGGAATCACAGAGAGCTGTGAGAAATTATCCAGGTGTGTTCCTCTTGTACCCGGGGCCACAGCTATGAGCACGTCTGAGCCTCAAAGTCAGTTTGTCCGTGCTTTGAATCCAAAGCTCCAACACGTTATCAGCTGGAAGTTTTCACCTGCTTCTCTGGAATTCTTCCTGACAGTGAATGTTTCAGGGCAACGTGGTGGTGCAGTGGTTATCACTGTTGCCTCACAGTGAATCCAGATCCACTAATTGGCCTTTACTCATGGTCAGCCACATATTCTTGGCCATCAGTCTTGATTATTGAAATACATGAGAGCGTAGCTGCAGCACAGTTGTGTCTCATCAGGATTATAAGAACGAATTTGCTTTGAACGCGGTGGTGAGTAATACTTCCATTCATCAGCGGGAAGTAGATCATTAAGATGAAGTCCTCTCTGAGCTTTATGAGATTTTTTCCTAAACTGCAAACTTAATCTTTCTGAGTTGTCAAAGCTTCCATACAGAAAAAGAAAACGAGTAAAAGAATGAGCTCGGCTCAGCTTTCAGTATGCTTTGATGGTCCGACTGATACTGTCACCATTTTCACAAAGAAAATCAACACCAGGCTTATCAACATTTCTTTAATTCTCCTTTATCAGAACTGTCACATAGCAACAGAAACAAAGTCGTACACATCTCAGCTCCCTGAAAGAGAAGCTTTTTATGCTCTTTTAATACATGAAAATACCCATTTTGTTCTGTCAAAATAAATACTGAAGAGTTTTATAAAAGTTCTTTTTTGTCTCCTTTGGACATTTTATGGGAGTTTCATTTTCTTTTTTTTTTATTTCTATACACATTCATGCTGTAAGCTGTGAACATACATGAATAAATTAAAAAGAGTAGACATACAGCGCCAGGCAAAGGTTTGGACCACACTTCTGACTGGTGCTGTCCAAGTGATGCAAGGCAGGAGAAACATGGACTCAAACTGTGGCAAATGGTAAATGGTAAATGGACTAGCTCTTATATAGCGCTTTTCTACTCTGTCCGAGCACTCAAAGCGCTTATACACACAGTAGCCACAGCTACTGTTTAAATCCTGCTTTATGCAGCACATAATACATACGTATACGACGTAAGTCGTTATAATTGGGGTCAAAGTCCTCATTTATTCTGTAAATCCCATCAGTAAATTATCCAAATATTTACTGAAAATGACTTTGCAAATGTATTCAGTCTGTCTTTCATACAAAGCAGGACCTGGACAGTAGCTGTGAAATGCTGCAGCTGAAGCCCCACAAACAATCGTGTGGAGAGGTTCTGCTGAGAACTTCAGTACCAAAATGACCTGTGAGCTTACGTGAAGTAAAGAATCCAGCATTAGGAAATAAAAACCAACCAGGAACCCAGTAACTGCTGGATAAACTGGAGTTTGCAGTCATAGATTCACTAAAATGACACGTGCCATCTCGGAGATGACTACAACATACACATATGGGGTATTTAGGAGGCTAAAGGCTTTTAAAGGCTACAGTTTTACAGGCTATTAAGGAAAATGATGTACTTCCAGTGGAATTAAATGCCTTCGTGGTTTTCCATCCTCCACCACACCAGCAGGGGTACCTGGAGGACTTAGATACTACATGTGGTTCACCTTAGTGGAAGTGCTGCTTTCTGTCTCTAAACCACACACGGTTGATCTGCTTTGATCACATTTCAGTATTTACGCTTTTATTTTAATTTGTACTTCTTGGGTGAAATTCTGTCTGGACATTTCAAAGTGGGTGTAATTGTTGTGTTGATCTGTTGCATGCTGGGCTCTACGGGAGCAACTGTGATTGTCAGTGTGTGAAGCATGTTTGCAATAAACTGACATTTTGCTAAAATGTGACCTCTCTGCCTTGCACTGTGAGGTTTTCCTTTGTTGATCTCGTTGCACTGAAGCATGACGTTAGCTAAAGTTCAAGATATCAAGGTGTAGCACAGACATGTTTTAGCATTTATCTCTCAGTGCACAAACTTTAAAATGTGTGGCTTCCCACACATCCCAAAATTACTTTAAACCACCGCAGAAACAAAGTTTTAGTGACGCTAAAAGACCTCTTGTTTCTTAAACAAGAGGTTTCTTAAACGGCTAGAGTCACACATGCTAATAGAGCCAATTAATCCTGGAGCTGCGTGGACCTCTTGTACTTTTAGTTTTAGTGGTTGTACAATGTGTCCTCTGCACATCTTTTACAAAGCTGAACCTTAAAAAACATTAAAAAAAGGAAAATTGTCAAAAGCCATGCAACAACCTTACGGCATTGGTCTTCATATCTCTGGTAAGGGACACTAACTCTTTTAGGCGATTACAGGTCATCTGCAGGACTCTGAGCCTGATGATGAGTATTCAAGCATGTAGCATTAATGAATCAAGGTGTTTGAAGGCTGTCGTTGGAGTTCACAAAAACCCACATTTCCTCACAGGCAGATGGAATCTGTGTTCTATAAAGTGTTTCCATTTTGGTTGGACAGCCATCTTCAGAGCTACATGACCCCCCTGACCTCACACGTGCTCTCCAACTACACAGCTTTTTTGCATGTCATAATGCATTTGGTACATTTCCAAAAACGGTCTTATCGCAGATTTTGGCTTATTAAATTTCATGAAGGTTGGTGAGCTTGAGTTTATAGTTAAGGTGCTTTCCACACAGCACAAAAATGCACAAACATCTTAAGACAAGAACGGTCACACAACGCCAGCAGCACACTCGCAGATGTCACGGAAAGTGTAGTTTGGAAAGTGAGAGCAAAACTGACATGACACTGGATGTCCTCCTTTTGCACTCATAGAAAAAGGAGATGTGTGTTTGAAAGGGAACCTGTGGGTTTAACGATGCTAAAAACGTGATTGCTCATTAAAAAGGTTGAATCTACATGCTTCTTCAGTACTGTTATTTAATTTTTGATGCTGTCTTTGTTTCTGACTTCTTGTGGCCTCACTCTCCAGTGAGACGTCATGTTAGTGAGGGACAGATCAGCTGCTTAAAGCTGGAATTCAAAATTTAAAGAGAAGCAGTGTTGATCATCTCAGTTTGCTGCTGTCCTTTGCTTCTCCTCCCTACTTTCCTCGTCCACACACTTTATGCCACTGACGCCCAACTTTCATATATTATTTTAATTGCAATGCTTAATTTTATCTAGACTTTCAGCAGTGTGCAGACTCTTTAATCTGTCTCTTTTTTTTACCAGCACTGTTCTGCTGATAAATGGGGGCTTGTCTGGGATCCAAGTTAAAATTAAATGAGAAATATGTGTGTATATAAATATGTATACATACACACACACTGGATATAATGAGAGTCTACACATTATTATCTTTAACTGTTTTATGTACAACTTAAAAACTTATTATTACTTAGGGTGTATAAAGGGTTATCACCAATAGGCTACAGGCTTTAATGCAATCTTGTATTATTTCCTCAATCAAAATGTATGTATTATTTATAAAGAAAATATTCAGATAGTTCTCTGTTATCGTTGAATTATTGGAGAAACCAATGATGTTCAAGCATGCCTCAAAAAATCTCAGCACATGAACTGCACATTGATCTTGGAGGGATTATGAGTTGGAGAATTACTATACATCTAATAACTTCATAAAATATATCAGAGTATGATGATGTCATTAATAAATGAAAAACTTGGTGAATCCCAAAAGCTAATGTGCTTCAATTATGGAAGATGTTTAAAAAAAGAACCTGAAACAGAAAAGAAAGAAATGCATGTGGCTGTTTATGAGAACTAAAAAATACTAAAAAGACACCATTTATATAAGCTTTCCGTAATGGACCATCATCATATCCTCAAACAACTGAAAGGGAGCCGAGAAGTGCAGCATTTCTTCAGCATCCATACAGTGAAGTCGTCATCTGTATGCATGCGCTTAGCTCTCCACACCACAAACACCGGATAACTTTTCATGAGAACCGAACCAGCAGCACGGAGAAAGTGGAGCTTTGAAGCTTTTTGGGAGAATTTGCACCTGAATCGGAGGATTCTTTTTAAGAATATTTTCAGCATGCCACAGACTGCTCTGGTTGCATTTGCTAATATCTTCCTGGCATTCCCCTATTCTCCCATTCTCCCATGGATCAGAACACCATCTGATCCAGTTACAGGAAATTTCCCCTGATTGCAAAGGATTGTGGGCAGAGGTGGAAAGAGTTGGGAGACCTGAAAGCCAACTGGTTTTCAATTTTGGATAATTGAATGTAACGACATTATGAACTAAAGTCTAACCACAGTCTGGGCACGTTGTTTTCTCATACATTTTGGAGTTGGTGTAAACACGGAACAAGAAGAGCTTCATTTCAATGTTTTTACTTTAAAATGATACTCAATTCCAAAAATGTGCACAGGATCCAATCATTCCCACATTACCAAGCCTTACTGTCCATTCACATGCCAAAATATAACTAAATAACTGTGTTTATTACCATGCTTTTATGGCTACGAATGGGGTAATTTCACTATGTGCCAAACACACATACCCTGCACTCTCTCAGCTCAACTGTAGCATACAGTTGTGTGTCTGTGCGACATCGGTGTCAGTTTTATATTTTGCGTCTGCATCAGATATTTCCTCTGGCTTCCAATGCTGGGAGTTGTCTTGGATGATTTGTAATTACCTTTCCATGTCAAGAGCTTTTTGGCTTTCCTTTGTGCTGGAGAATCAGCGCTCAGCAGCGTTTTCATCTGATTAAGCGATTTGAGGGGAGCGTTTGTCCTCGTGCTACACTTTCAGAAACAGATTCTCCTCTTCCTGCTCTGGCTCAGTGTGAGATTAGGTTCACTTGCTTTGAATGTTGTTGCTTTGTAGTAAGAGCCATAAATATCATCTTTTCATTAACTCTTTCATTAACCAACAAAGCAGCGCTTTTCTTTTATATCCTCCAAACAATCGTTTCATCTTTCGTTTAAAACCACGTTCTGCCTCACGGTGAATGTTTCCAGTAAAGCAGCAGAGACCAAAAGCAAAACCTGCTCAGTTCAGAACAGCATTAGAGCATCATTAGCTTCATTTCTGGTCACAGTCAAAGCTTCAATGACGTTTTTGTCAAACTGAAGAATAATTTGACCACATGAGGACAGTAAAAATCTCCACAATAAGCTCAAAGCCCTGCTGACAATACAAATGGCGACACAAACCACAGGGCAGACACGGAGCAACGACGACTTTAATCTGACCATTGTCCCTCCAAAGAACATGATCTGGTTCTCAAAGATTTCACTTTCTTCTCCAGCTAGGTGCTAATTCTGTCTGCACTTTTTTTTTTAACCTACTGCATCAGACCTGCTTGTGAGCAGGAATTATGGTGTTAATGTAAATGAAGAATGACACATTGCAAAGCTGCAGTTTTTGCCTGTGAGCAACATTTAGATAGAGCCCTTACAGCACTTTCAGTACAAATGAGGGATGCAACCCTTTGCAATGATGAACTTTATGCCCTATGCTTCCTGCTGTATCCATCCTGCTCCTATATGATCATTTGACTCACTGTCCTGTATGTTGTAGCACTGTTTGTTCGGTGCTACAGGGGGCAGCATAAAGGGAAGGCTAGCATTAGAGGAGATTCCTTGACTTACTGGCTTATGGATAGTTTTGCAGTTTTTTTTATACACCCAAATCAAGAAGTGAGATGTAGCATGTCCCTCAGGGACCAATGAGGGGAGGTGATGGTTTGTATTCTGAGGAAGCAGAAGAGCGGTTGGCTTTAGTGTTTCATGAGATTTCACGAGTACAAACAAATGGAGCAACTTCTGCAGCAATCTTTATGAGAGGCTCCAAAGGCAGGCAGAGACGGAGGGAGCGAATGGTGCGCTAAGGTGGAATGGATGT
The DNA here is from genome assembly GCA_015106715.1 of Bujurquina vittata. Taxonomy (NCBI): domain Eukaryota; kingdom Metazoa; phylum Chordata; class Actinopteri; order Cichliformes; family Cichlidae; genus Bujurquina; species Bujurquina vittata. The sequence continues at coordinate 19,932 of VUQK01023268.1, read as the reverse complement.
AACACGAGGTGAAGAGGGAGTTTCATACACACTGAAATCACCTTTGAGATCACTCATAAGCCCCTTTGAAAACATGCATCACCCTCAAAACTCACGCAGACTGAAACAACCTACACTTATAATCACACACAGACAATGAAAGCAAGCACATATTGCTCCGAGATCGTCACAATTCCCATCGAATCATTCATGAGCAGCCAGTGAACTCCTCATTCTGGAACTTACCACCGAGGACACTCAGATGAAGCTTCGTGGAGTTGTGAACACAGCAGCCTCTGTAATAATGCACTTTGACAGTTTAAATCAAGGATTTGCTTTGAGCTAAGTGAGGATTTAGCAGAGCTGGGAAGCTTGGACCTGGGAGACAAACCGCATTTGGAGCCTTGCATCAAGGCAAAGACACAATGTTCAGCAAAAGAAAAGCCCAGAAACCGCGCCTCTTTGCATCAATAACACTTGCTTTATAAAGGCTCATTTTGCCAACTGATAGTCATTTTACAAGGAACAGCATTCTAAAATTGAAGTCTTTTACATTTTTATAGTGGAAAATAATGGGGAGCATCTCATCAGAACCACTCATACGTCCACTGTATGTGCATTAAATAGCTTTGGCGACATAATTCACTTCCAGGATTCCCCCCACAGTCATTAATCACATCCTCGGACACTCTGCAACAAAGTTGTCGCTCGATCGCACGGCGAGCTGGACTTCACAGAAAGCAGCCGGCGGGCGTGCTGATGGGATCACAGTCACATCCTGGCTCTGCTCAGTTCCACTGGGTCAGCTCAGCCTCTGTGGGCCTGCAGGCGAGAGCACTCACACAGCACAGTGCTGATTTTATATTCTAGCCTCTGGCACCTCATGGGAGAGTGGAGGTCAAGTTTTGGCTGAGCTTTAAAACCAGATGGATTGTTGGCAGTGTCCCTGTCTCTTCTCCAGATCCCTGACGTGCTTCCTCGGCTCAGGCTTGGAGCCCTGCTGGATTCCTACATCTATGATGGATTTTTTAGCTCCAGATGTGTGAAGGCGGCGGTGCATTTCCATCGACTCTGTGGTGTGACAGCGGAAGCCAAGGCTGTTGGAAATGTGACTGTGGAGTCGTCGTTGGTCACAAGCACGACTCGTGGGACTCTGTGTGGGTCTGCAGGGACTTCTTCTCCTGCTCTGCATGGTTCCCATTGTGAAGGACACAATACCTGAGTGCAAACACAGACAGAGGGGTGTCAGTACCATTTAAGAGGTGAAAGATGAGATTTTAAAACCATAAATAAGCAGCCACTAAAATAACAAATCTGTTATTTTAGTGGCTATTTCCACTATTTACTGCTTTGGCTGTCCACAGCACATCAGGGCTGTGAGACAAATAATGGATCAGGACATGCAGAGGTACAAACGAGCATTCAGTGAGGCTACTGGCCCAAAACTTTTCTAATGTACGTTTCTGCTGCTTTTCCTGCTTTATTGTCATATTTACTTTGGATATTTTGGGGTTTGGGGGAGCAGCAGCATCCAAATACCAGCAGAACTGCAGTAAGCTGACACTGATTGGACCACCACAAAAATCCATGAGATCATCAGTGCAGCGAGGGAAGGGAAAAAGAACCCGAACAGTGGCGAAAGGAGGAGAGCATCTGAAAGTTGGGAATAAAAGAGCTGTCGTCAGATGAAGCTGGGATTGTTGGTCAGAGATAAAAAGCTATTTGAATTTGCTGAGTCGGAGCTGGAACATTGTGCTGACACTTTGACAGTTTTATAGACCAAATAGTCAAATTGCAGCCAAACATCAAATCTCACTTCAGTGAAAATAAAAAGAAGACCTCATATTTGGATACGTTTGCATTTCTTTTCTGGAGTCGGCAGATAAACAAACTCATTAATGCATACCACCGTTTCAGACACATAAGAGTTTCACTCACAGACTGGGATTTCTCTGCATGTCAGTTTTTGTAACGTGGGAGGCAGCAGCCACACGAGCTGCTTCACAGCGAGACATCTGTCAAACTGCAGAAGACTGAAAGCCTCTGAGTGCAGTGTCACTGTCCTCCACTCTCACTCCATCACCATCACATAAATGAAGCGACGGTGATGACCTGCTGCAGCCTTTTCAGCCCTTCGGGGAGTTCTTGGTCACGTTTACCTCTTTGATAAAGGCTCACCAAAATCTAACTTCACAATCAGTACCAGACCTGTGCCGTCAGCTTAGACCAGATGAACCTCTTTAAAACGATGATATACTTATGCCTAATCTCATGATGGAAAGAGCAACATTTCTCACAATCATCTGTTTTTGCTTCCTGGAAACTGGGTAAGGGGAGGGTGACACAGAGAGAAGCTTTTAAAGCTGACAGCAGTTGGACTTTCTTCCAAGACATTCTTCAAACTGGGATGACAATAAAAAGCAGAAAGAGGAGGCAGAGATGTCCTGGAAGGCTTTGAATGTGCTCCGAGTCTGAACACACCAGAGACACTGAGTGTGTTGACGAGCAGAGCAACACAACACACCGTCTCCAAACTCACAACAGCGCCGCTTGAGGTAAAAATATAAATAAATTAGAAAAGTGAATTCTTTTACCAAAACTGGAAATAACTGCATTTCAATTCCTGTTCTGATTCTTGGTGTAATATTAAAATACTGACTGCGCTGAGGATGGAGGTAATATGGTGACTCTTGTTGTGATTTGGCTGAATTAATAAACCTTTGTGTTGATCACCCTGTGCTACATAATCCTGCATTTTAGGTTTCCTAGCATCGTCTTCGCACTAATTCAGTTGTGTTTATATATAAAAAAAAGACAAATATTCAATTAGTTACAATAAAAGAACAATTATTAATAAGCGGTGAAGTGGATCAAGATAGAAGCTCAGAAAAAAGAATGAATGGATTTTAACGAGTGAAGGTATGCCACCTCAGCTTTCAGCTAATAATCATTCAGACATATGAACATCTTATTCTAATATTTCATATAAAAATAATCAAATTTGAAAAAAAAAAACTTCCATCTGACCCCCTCAGAGCAAGCCGGATGTTTCGTAACTGAATGATTATCGTTCATCGTTCCATCATCACATTTTCTGCTCGACCATCATCGAGTTACCAAAACAGTTTGGGACACACAGAATGACTGTGTGGAAATTTGGCGATAAATATTTTGCAGTATATTATATTATATGAAATTATTTGCAGTATGGTAACAGGTATTAAAAACACAACTCCACAGGTTCTGATAACAGAGGCAAGCAAAGGCAGCAAAACAAAAACAAGCACGGTGTCTTTGCTCCAAGAATTATGAAAAGCACTGTATGTCTTTAAAAGTATTTTAGATATGAAATCGTTGTAAATGTCCAAACATTGCATCATAATCTTTTTATGAATCCACGGGTCACAGCTATAAGATGATGCTGGTCTCTGAATGTAGGGAAAAGGAGACCTTCACATGCTCTAACAAGTCAATATTCATAGTATGAAGGTAACATTTTGCATGGCTTCATTAAATATACTGAAGTTATTGCAGAGAAAAACAATCAGAGGGTTGGGTGGGAGGCACCAGCTGACCCTAAAATAAAGTCTGAGGTCAATTTCGCCGTCAGAAAGCTGAATCGGGGAGCAGATGTTACGCTGCGGATCCTGTACAGCTGAAATAAATCAAAAGGCGAGGCAACGCAGCTTACGTCTGTGTGTCTGTGACGGTCAATGAAAGGAGACACATCTACTGCAAGAGCAGCACGGCGATAATGAGCTCGGCTGGAACCGACACCAACCAGCGAGCAGCTTCACTCGGGCTCAGAGACGGCCAGGACACACGCGGCACCGCTGTACGTGCAGCACATCATCAGCTCAACAATGTGACACAAGCAAATGAACTGTGACACCGGCTCACACTGCTTTCTTCCACAATAACCTGCAACACAAGCTGCTCTGGCAGCCACACTGGCTCTCACTTGTGTAGTGCAGGATTCCCACCTGAGCACACACACCTGTGGGCATGCATAGAGTAAATGATTACATACATTTTGTGTGCATGCACACAGTGTGTGTGTGTGTGAGTGTGCTTTGCCACAGGCTAAAACCATTACAAGCTGTTTATACAAACACACTTCCTGCTGACAAACTGGCCGTGAAATGCACCTTCCAGTCAGCCACGAACATTTAGAGCTTCTCAAACGGAAACAGGCTGCAGATTCTTGTCAGAACGGAACCCAAATTGCTGCCACATTGCGGTGTTAAAGCCTCAGCCGGCCTCGCTGTGGTGCTGTGACAGTCTCGCTGCTCTGTTGAATCAGAGCTGTAATTGGAAACAGCTAACAGACTTCCATGATGTTCCTCATGCATGTTTTACTTAAGAGAATTTGGCACAGACTGAAATTCCATCTCTGCATTTAACCCGTCACACAACACAGCACAGCAGGGGGCAGCTAGAAAGTGCCCAGGGTGCAACTGGGGGGGGGGTTAGTGTTAGTGATGCCACGCCGGGGATTTGAACCAGGGTCCTCTCAGTGATGCTTCTTCTCCTCTAGGCTGCCACTCCCTCCCGCTTTCTGTCTTTGGCTGTTTCCCCCTGTTAGATTGTCTCCCCCAGTATCACAGCTCTGCCACTGAGAAATGTCTTATAATTACAATTCCATGTCTTATAATTACAATTCCATATCCAGTTAAATTAAAAGATGTGTGTAAGACCGTTTTGGTTTTAGACGCAGTTAATGAACTCAGGGCAATGAAAGAAAAAAAAATATAAACCAGATGCACGAGTTCAACAAGAACAGGGCTGTCTGTGCTCTCATCTTTACTACAACTTAGAAGCCAAAGGAAGGAATTTGTGTTTGGTTGATTGTTTCTCTGTTGTAACGATGCTTCGTGGTGATAAATCTGGAGAACTGGTTTATTTCCCCTTTAAACGGAGCCACAATGCTGTAACCTGGTTGCAGCTCAGGAGGTGGAGCAGGTCACCTACTAATGGGAAGGTTGGTGGTTTGATCGCTGGCTGCTGCATTCATGCCAAAGTACAGTTGGGCAACACACTGATCCCTGAGTTGCTCCAGTGCATTCATCAGTGTGAATGTTAGAAAGCCCTTAGGGTGGATGGTGTGGAAGGCATACTGAGTGAAACAAGAGCCAGTCCATTTACATTTGCTGCCATCCTTTTTTTACAGCAGAGCGACCGAGCCGTTGCTGTCTGCACCGTGAGGTCTGAGAGCTTCCAGCGCCTGATGAGCTCCTATTTGAACATAACCTGCACCTCAGGTATGATTCAGGTTATCAGTGGAGAATGTCTACCTGTATTTCTGGTTTGCACTTGTGCAGATTTTTCCTGTCAGTCAGGATTTTTGCACACCAGCTTTAATTTAAAGCTTGCCTTTTGTTTGCTATTGCTGCCTCGTGTTGTACAGCTGTAACAGTGGGTCTAATTCTGTGTATTCTACACCAGCGCTGCATTATGCGAGCAGTGAGTTTGTCTCTTTATCTGTGTGTGTGTGTTTGTGTGTTCGCAAAGCTGTAATTTCATAGTCGAGGGCTTCATTCTTCACTCTGAAATGAGTCCAATTAACGCTAACACCTGTGAGACTATGAAACAGCCCACCACAGTCTGCAGTAACACACCAACACAATCATCACTTCATCAACTTGTGATTCTTTTCTTTATGTTCTGATTTTTGAAGCAGCCCATTGGATCCATGAGCTAAAAGCACTCAGGTACTCAAATAGGTGGACCTGAAGATGGGCTCCTCACAGGTGTGCTGACAGCAGGGCAGTACGCTGAGCATCAGAAGCTTTTCCCCTTTATCGCACCCCAGAAACAGTCACATGGTCCAATCAGAACATGCAAATCGACATTATATTGATCAAGTAATTTGTGTAAAAAAAAAGCTGCTATAGTAGTGTGCATTACCCCATGATGTGAGCTGACAGCCATTAAAAACAGCGGGGGGGGGGGGGTACTTGTACATAGCAAGGAAGTCAAATGGAAAGATCTGCACTGACTTGTTGTGTAACATAATAAAAGACTTGTAATAAAGCCCTTCAGTGGCTCTTTAATCAGCTGTGCATTGCAGCTCGATTCATCAGAATAATAAAACGACTCAGCTGCAGTGAAAAGCTCAAACTGTGGGTGTACGAACGTTTCTCACGTCTGCACGAGCAGCATTCCCGCAAAAAGCTGTACGGGAAGTTCATTCAGAGCATCCACTTTCATATCGGATGAAAAGAAAATGCGAACAGGCTGGATCCATTGTGTTTAGTTGTGGCTTTATTTGTGCACAGCTGAGCCAACAGGCCGCCTGACAGAGCAGGAGACAGGATGGAGATGCAGAAGGCCCGGATTACAGGCAGACTAAACATTTCGGCATATTTTGGGCACCAATATGGCAAACATTCATCGTGATGAAGTGCCCCCGAGCAAAACTCCGAATGTGCCGAACAGCAGACGTGTGTTCCACGTGGACGAGGGGGAAAGGGAAAACTTCTCAATGAAGACGAATATCCACAAAAGACTGAAATCCATTTGTCTGTGGTGTGGAGCGCAGCCTGTGCGTCACACTTACAGCTACGACTTCCTCTGTGGCTGCAGATGCACCTGAAACGTCGCCGCCGTGAATGCAGGCTGGAAGTTCAGACTGAACATGATGAAGTCTGATTTGAGAGACTGAAGAAACTTTGTGACTTTTTTATGATACAATTTTATTTTGAATTCAAAGCGAGATTACCTAGTGTGACAGTGAGAACTCTGAGTGCACGTACAAGTCGCCAGGTTCTCACAGCTACAATTTATATTCGCTCGCAGTCGGCTTATTTAACGCACAGCGAAAATAATTCTGCAGCTCTTTGTGACACTCACAGTCACGCTCTGCTGCCCTTTCTCAGGATCACTCAGACGTTTTCCTGGATGATTAAATAATCAATCAATACATTTGAAAGTCACATCATCATTTGTGAGCTCAAAGCTTCAAACAAAGCAAACGCAGCGGCCGGTTCGTTACGTGGTTGATGGGGGCGTGGCCAGTCTGGCATCATGAACCCCCCCACGAATACCACTCAGAGTCACATCCCGGCCTTCAGCCCGAGCTTTTCATTTACCTCCATAAAGCAACCAAATGGCTGCGTGCTGCATGTTAAACTCCAGAGTCAAGCGAAGACAAGAAACGGGAACATGTGCAGAAGCACTTTCCTCACCTCGCGCAGAAGAACGATACTGTAAAAACAAAAGAAAAGAAAATCAACAATAAAAGAGATTTGAAGTGAGGACACGCCAGTGAAGAAGTAAGGAGTTGGTACTGAAAGCAGACTCATCGGTGCAACGCTGCGTGACCGTGAAGGGAGCAGTCCCCCTTTAGCTCAGCAGCTGAAGAGCTCCGACTCACCCGCATTAACCTGAGGATCCATCTTTCAGAAAGGAACACTGTTTTGGTGGAGAAGTGGCTTCGCGCTGTTTGGTCAGTGACTGTTTAACGGAGACTTCCACTGAGTGTGAACGAGGGAGGCACAGAAGCTTTACAAAGGTTCATTTACAGGAGATTCTATTTGAATCTGTATGGTGCATCCTCCTGCACGTTTAAGTATTCATTGTTGCTCAGTTCACTTTTGGAAGACCCCCCCCTCCTGCAGTTTTCAGTGAATCCAAAGAACCTGGTGAAGAGTTTGTGTGCCTAACAGTCAGCATACCAGTCACGAGGATACATCACATTTTGGAGGTTAGAAATATAACAATCGGCTGTTTTTGTGTTCTGGTGTATCTGGAAAGATCCTTCAGCTCTTTACTCTTCTATTGAGAACCTTACAGCAGGGTGGGTCGCACCAATGAGCTTATAAAGAGATGAACTTCATCTCGAGCAGAACTGACTTCAGCTTATTGGTTACTTGGCTTGTTTCAGGCTGCTGGTCGGGGGTTGAGCGGGCGACCCGGATGCTGTAAACTGGGGTTCAAATCCGCCCCAGGAGGCCTTTTCCCTGCTCCGTGTCCTTTCCCGTCTTCCCTCCGCTGAGCTGTCACCAGAAGGGCTAAACTGCACTAAACTCCAGCAGCAGCTGGATGAGGCGATGTGTGGAATATTCCTCTCTGAACCTCCACTGTTGTCTTCAGTCTTAGTGGTGCTGCTGGTCTGGGGGCTGTGTCCCCTCGTTCGGTTCTGTTACATGTAGGATGTGCTCCGTGTGATGGCACATTCACTGTTGCCATCATCCTAATTTTGCTGCTCGCTCGCCCATTGCTGGTGCCGATTGGCTGCAGAAGCTCCTTTTTCAGGTGTCCCAGTGCACGTAGTTCTTACCGTAGAGAAGGCAAGGAAGAATTTCACTGACCAGGATATGATGTCGTACTTTTCGAGCTTTCCTTTGAGAATAACGGGCATGAGGCTCTCAGGAAATCTTTGGAGTAAATGACTGGCCCCGTTTTAGTTACAATGCTGACAGAAACCCTAAAAACAGCACATCACTGCTTACTGTGACAGAAACACGAGTGGTGGTCACGGTTACCGGTCTGATATCGGCAAACTGAACAAATGTTAATATTGTGCAAAGAGAACCGTCTTTGTTTCCACTCAAATTCCTGTTTGAGCGGCAGGAAGAATCCCTGCAGCAGCCGGTGAAATGTTCAAGCATGCCTTTTTGCAGTCAGCGTCTCCACAAGTGATCCAATCTTCCACTTCTGCAGCCTATGCCGGGTTCGCCCTTGGCCCCCGCTCCCACTCCCTCTATAACCACTCTCCGTGTCTGGACTCCTTCTGATGGCGCCGCTCTTTCTGTCTGAAGTGATCGCTCTCGTCTCCTGTGCTGGCTTTGTTTCTGTTCAGTTGGAGCACTCGAAGCAGCAAGTGGTCAGTTAGAGCCGTGCATTAAAGGAAGAAACCCCAGCTGAGATCTCACTGCACATCGGGATGCTGATGAAAGAGGGAAGCGCTGAGGATGAGGGCTGATAAATATGAGAGGAATACAATAGGCAGGAATTTGAATAGGGACAAGATTACACAGTATTGAGCTAACTGGAATGAATGAGATGGAGGATTTTATGCAAAGACTATTCAAACTTCACACCCACGAGGAACGTTTGTTTCCTTCTCAGATGCAATATGAATTAATGAGAGGAGTGAACATGGAGAGCAAAGACAGGCATATTTTACATAACGCGCCAAAGTGAACTTCTCTGAACTTTAAGATTTATTTGCAAAGGAGGAGGATGAGGAGGCTTCAGTGTTAAACGCATGTCATCATCTCAGGGAGAGAACGAAAAGAGAGGCCATAAGAAATTAATTTAAACAGCACCCCAGAAAAAAGAACCCAAAAAAGTAAAAAATCACTTCACAGAGTGTCAGAATCCAAAAGGAAAAACTCAAAGTTGACGGTGCTAAAGCAACACTGCTGACTTTAGGTCTGCTGAGGGAATGAGAAGTTTGGACTTTGGTAGGATTAAATCTAGTCAGCTGTTTTTTGCCCTCTCTCGTTCGATAAAGCCGCTCAGAAAGAAGGTCAGACAGCATTTGGGATAACTGAGATTTGTAGAATGTGCCAAAGAATCCAATCTGCAGCAGGTAAACAGACGGCGAGAAGCAGGAAATCCTGCAGCTGCACGGATACGTGACTGAGCACATTTCACATACGTCTGCGGATGGAGGCAGCAGGTTAATGAGAAACTGGCATGAAGTGGACCATGATAAGAACTTTTTTTGCACAATCAATGCATGCTTATCCCGGCAGCATCAAAAGCTCACATGAGCTGAAAAGAGTGAGCGAAAAAAGCCCATGAATGGACCACTCGCTGCTCAGCTCGTTTATGATGCATGAACCAACACATTTAACAGGGAATAGGACAACGACTTGTGATGCCAGTTGTGTTTGCCAGGCAGAGTCTTGTAGCCCCGTTAGGCTTCATCTTTTTCATTCATTTCTCCTCATTTATTGGTTTGATTATCCTCTGCCACCTTTCAGCTGTCTGTTTGAGGGTTCATCTTGGACAAGCCTGCATGTAAACTGCAGTGTAAGGCTTTGAGTCCAAAGAGCCATTTAAAGGTGTACTGCAGAGATGCACGGTCCCCTCCTGTCAGCTGTCACGCATTCATTACAAATCATTAATTATCCAAGAACGAGAGGAGCGAGAACAAGAACTGAAGACACAGCAGGCAGCTGGATGATAAGGTGCAGCTGACCTCAATTACATACAAGAGCAAACCTTCAAAGTAACACAGGAAGTCAACTAAAAGAGGGAACGAGAATAAAGTGACAAAGGAAGACATTCACGAAATGTAAGAACCAACCAAGAAGAAGAGGCACAGCCAGCTCTGTGGTGCACAGAGGTCAGGAGCACACTCATCCTCATCCTCCCGTTTAATCTCAATCCCACTCGATGCACCAACACTTGCTTCCAGGCCACAGTAGTGTGAGCACATGCCTCCGGGATCAAACTGACCCGTGACACACCGAACCTTCTTCTGGAAGCTTAAGTCCAGCTTTGATATGAAATATTGATGCAAAAATATTCCATTCCTGCACCTCAAAGTGTAACCAAGAAGTTTCTCAAAGACAGAAGAGAAGGTCTGTGTTTGGTCAGCGTTCCCTGGTCAGAAGCTACAAACGGCTCATCAACATGCTCAACGTGACACGTTTTGTCCTGCAGGGCTGGAAGCAGAAAACAAAGAAAGGTGAGACACGCGCTGTGATCAGAGCCTCCCTGCAGCCGCTCTGCGATCAGCATGTAATACATCACTGTCTTGCACATCTTCTCTGCCTTCGTCGTGATAGCCAGCTCCCCCCCGCTGAGCTGTGTGGGATTAAAGAAGAGCTCGCTGTACAAAGCATCACTCTCTCTGCAAACTGAAGTCTTCTCTCTTCGGTCACAAAAACGCCAGCTGAAATTTGGGAACTTAGTTTTAGACACAGCGAAGAGGAGCGGGTGTCCACCACAACCCTGAGAAGGCCTTTGTGTACTTGTAGCATGTGTGTTAAAATGGTTATTGTTGCAGAGTGGTTGTAGTTGTTGCAGCTCGGGTCTAACTCTGAGCGATGAACATGACTATATCATTGAGAAAGCAGGCTCCTGGTAACAGAGCAAAACTGGCACGAAGGAAAGAAATATTTTCATATATCACTTGCTCTATGTCCTCAGTCAGTTATTTTCCACAAATCCAGCAAGCAGAAGAGTTCTGCAGGCCGGCTGGCTTTATTCGCTCCGTTTGATCACTTTGCAGCTGCAGGAATTCTCTTTTGGTTTTCTTTCCTGTATGCATTGTAAATTACAGTCCTGTGGCATTTCAGTGGAGCGAACCATCTCATTTCTTAACCAGGCTTTTCCTGGTAAATAACAGCAAAGTGCGGAACACAGCTGAGTTTTACGTGAACAAGGAAAGCCGGCCAAAGACGCACAAAACCAACCGAGCGGTGACACGTTCAAGAACTGCCAGACTTTCCAATGTTGTCTTAACCTCACTATGTACAAATCGCTCAAAAATATCATTTATTGAACAGTTTTTGATGCACAAACTGCAAATGAACAATACAATAATGATCCAACAAACCTCTCGGCTATATGGGGGAAAGCCCACTCAGCACAGCTGCGCACAGCTGGAGGTGTGAGCTGGTCAGTCAGCCAGGGAAATTAGTGATGCTGGAGATTTTTCCATCTTTGGCCTGTGGCGATAACACTGTGTGGACTGTGACTGATGGACAGCTTCTTGTAAACTTAGTGGACCTTTTATCAGAACTGTACAGCGAGTGCGTATTTATCCTTTTGTATCATTAGCAAACGCTGGTGTCAGCCCTGTGAAAGGCTGGAGACTCGCCCAGGTGATTGCTGAACTTGTACAGTGCCTTTCTACTCAGCTGAGCATTCATTCACACACACATTCATGCAGCACTAATCTGTGCCTCAGCGCTTTTATGTCACACTCACGCAGCTCGGGGTTCACTATCTGGCCCAAAGATACTTTGACACATGCACCGCAGGAGATGGGGATCAATTCACCGACCTTCCGATTGGCAGACGACCCGCTCTGCCAGCCGAGCCACGTCGCCTCAGGTAAACCCCGTGACCTCTGGGAGACCCTGAGCTGAATAAATGAATAAAGTGGATGGGCAGAGTTTGACATCTTCAAGTTAAAAATTCTTAGAAATTAAACAGATATTTAAAAAAAAAAAAATCAGTTTTTACACGTTCATGTGGAAGGTTTAAAATCATTTTTGTTTCTTCTTTTAGGAAAAGGTGTATTAAATCTAGAATATTCAAAGATGTTTAGTGATTTTTTAATGAACTAATTATAGTTTAAATATATTAATTATTAAATATTTTTATTCAGTGTGTCTGAACTACTTATAGTAATCTCATATATCTGAAAATACCTGAAAAAAGGAATGTGAAGACAAAATGTGTTTCACATCCATAACAAGATCATTGGTAACTACTACTAGTGGAAACTCAGACCGACTCATTAATAAAATATATAATAAAGAATATGAACTGGCCACAGTTTCGTTTGGTTGTAAACTGTTCAGCGTCTCCACCTGTCGCTACAGTTCCATGTATTTGCCGCGGGTACTTAATTAGCAGCTTCTTGACACTGCTGCCATCCCTCTGTGAGAGACGGTGAATGACAGAGGAGAGAAACGGATGCAGACATTTCAGGAATGAGCTTCAGAGGGTGCAAAAGGTCCTTTGGAAAAACATGGCTGCTGGTTGAGCCGACCCCGGCTCGCACAGGGCGAGAGGCAGGCTGCGCCCTGTGCAGGTCGCCGGCCTGTCACAGGGTAACACAGAAAGATGAACTACCATTCACACCTATGGGACATTTACAATCACCCAACCCACTACCCGCACTGAGGGAGGGAGCCAGGCCACACAGTGGATTCAAACCTGAGACCTCGAGCAACAGCAGTAACCACCTGATTGAATCTTTTTTGTCAGAAAGTGTTTATTGTCCGTCTCTCATATGAAACGAGTGATTCTACTTTTGATGGTCACAACGATGAGATGGTTTTTACATGCTTCAGCAGGCGCTCTAATAACCAAACCCTGCTGCTGCTTATAGAAAGAAGCAGTGACGGTTCGACTCCGTCGCTATGGCAGCGTCCCTGTGTGTGTCGGACGTGTGTTTTATATATTTCAGAGTTTCTTCTTTAAACAAATACGTTTTTTCTCTAGTTTTCTAATTAAACTTGCCGCAGGAAATACTGATGAGCGTGGTTTATTTTTTTCATATCCTGACACGTACGGTCGCATGAGTCCTTTGGTGTCGCAGCTTTCTGCAGCGTAGCCTCACACCGTCGTCTCTCGCTGTGAGAGATGCTGGAGGCGAGCGAGGCGCTCAGCTGAGGCTGAAAACACGCCGGCTCAGAACATCAGAACAGGCTTCAGCCGGGACACCGCCACTGAGGCATGAGGGGGAAGTATGCAGCAGGCCTGTGGGATCGTGAGCCCAACACACACACACACACACACACACACACACGCTTCACTACATGTATATGTTCATGTTCAAGGCACGCACACACTCACAGCAACACAAGTGTGGCAGACGAGTCCTTAAGAAAGATGCTAAAAATATACAAGTAGATTAGTCCGAGTGCGTGTGTAGGTGTGTGCCTCTGTGTATGTGTGCGCGCGTGTGCGTGCGTGTGTGTGTGTGTTCTAGGAATGAGAGTGGTGCACTGCTGGCTCTCAGCAGATCAGAGGTTTGATTATTTCTGGATGACTGACGCAGCATTCCTCAGCTAATTGCCTACATGACTGGAATGAGGAGGAATAACCAGTGTGTGTGTGTGTGTGTGTGTGCGACTGCATGTACACACTCTTTGAGCCGTACCTGGATGCAATTTGAATGTAGAAGCAGCCCACTGGCTACCTTTGTGAACATGGCAACTTTCCTTCAGTGTATAAAGAAAACAATAAAATGTCTTCGGGGTGTTTTTATCAATACTCGACTGAAATTATATTTTTTAGTGTGTATTAGTTTAATCTGCTTCTGTTATATATATTTATCACATTTTTTTCTTTCTCCCTGACAGAACTTTGAATCATTTAATAAGCTCAAACGGCATGACTTAAAGTCTTCAGTGTCTTTAAATGCAACAAATGATTTATTGCCTTGAGGACGTGGGATTCGTGGCCTCTAAAGCATGGACTGTTGATGTCATATAAACTTGTGCTATAGGTACTCAAAATGGTCAAATAAATAAATAGAAATCAAAGTGAATAATACAAGTTGCACTTCAGCCCTAATGTATAAACATCCACATCAAACCCTACAGACTTAAACTACAGAGAAATGTATGTATAAATTAAAGAAAAAAGCACAGAGCTTGTATTTGAATGACATCATGAAACAGCTTGAAGATCATTTTGTCCAAATTGCCGCCACACTTCAGCATGTTTTCCACTTACACTGCTGACCCACGATAACATTTTATCCCTAAAATGGAGATGGGATGAAAGCATCTTATTTTCACTTCGCTGATTTGATGTTCATTATTTCTTGTTGGCTAACCAGTCCTTTTTTACTGTCGGGGCACATGAGCTTCACATTCACTGACCAAAGAGGTTTTTCTGTCCTGAAGTGATGGGAGAAGATTCACACTGGCACTCCTGTTATTGACCATCGCACACAAGAACACTGCACATCACAATGAAGGCCTCAGCGGGACTCCGGCTAGCATGACGAGCTCAAACGCTCCAGGTTGAAGCAGGGCTACGAGCGGCTCTATGCTCTGCACATCAGTTTGGTGCAACTTCATATGTCTGCTTTACTTTATATATTACTTTTACTTTTCCATCCATCCATCCATATTCTTTTTTTTTTAGAAACCTCAGTGTTGAGTGTATTATTTGCAACAAAAACCTGGACATGTGGCACAGAACAGCCTGAAAAAGCAGACTCTGTGGGCTTTGACAGAAACATTTTAGCAGTTTTTCGTTCTCCACTGACAGCTTTCTGAAAATGTAGTGGCTCTGTTCTCAAAGCGTTTGGCAGCATTAGAATTCAAACCTGACTCGTAATGTTCTCGCAAAGGGCCGGAGATCTGAAAGCCAGTCGCTGTTTGCTTGTCTGTGTGACTGCAGTTGAATCCAAACATCAGCTTACAGGAAAGTCTTAAAACATATTGTGTGCTTTTTTTCTCAGTCCCAGCATGATGAAATGATGTAACTGGACTGTAAACACTTGCTTCGACATGTTATTGTAAATATGTCATGTCTGCCATGGTCCTCTGGGTTTAAAACCAATGCCTGGCACTTTTTCTGCATGGCTGATCAGCCCCACGTCACAGAGAGAAGACTCGTTCAACATCCACGTGCTGTCAGAGTCCCGTCATCTTTGTCAGTGCGCTGCTCGGGCTGATTGTCAGAAATCTTGACATTTATGCAGACAGCTTTCCAAACAGGGGGCAGCCTTAAAATGATTTTTGATTCACTCAGAGGCGTTAGACAGTCACTGCACACACACAATGTTGTACTGCTAAACCTACAAGCGAACACTTTCATCATATTTATGCAGCCACGCTGTCATTTACACCTTTCTCGATAAGAGAATATCAAACATTAAAGCTGTGCAGCTTTTCCAGCCTCTGAAGGACTAACATCAGAGACTGGAGTCAAATAAAAGGTTTGGGCATCTTACATGTGAAGGGATGACAGGAGCATTATTTCATGGTTGATGATTTTCATCAACTAACTGCAAAAAGCCATTTAAGCAGCAACAATGAAAGCTACAAATATGTCATGGAGAAAACCTCATCCTGACCTCAGGCAGGTTTGCCAGTGAGTCTGTAGGAACCCATGAAGGTCTCCAGTGGCGACGGGAAACAAACCCAAACCATAAAGCTGACGTTGTTCAGCCATTTTAGTTAGTTATTACCCATGCATCCATTTTCTTCCACTTGACCCTATTACAGCTGTCATAGTGCCTACAGGAGGGTGGGCCCATGTAATCTCTTTGGGCTGTGCCCGGCCGGGCACCACGGGCTAATGCCCGGCCACCAGACGCTCTCCCTTGAGCTCCCTCCCCAGGCCTGGCTCCAGGGCGGGGCCCCGATCACCCTATCCTGGGCAGGGTAAACAGTCACTTGTTGGTAATTCCACGAGGGTCCTCTGAACCGCTCTTTGTCTGGACCCTCACCCAGTACCAATTTGCCATGGGAGACCCTACCAGGGGGACAGGCCCCCGGACAACATGTTTTCTGGGATCGAGATATGAAATCAAATACGAATTTTACTTCTTTTACTGTTAAAAAAGGGTCAACTGATCCTCGACTAAATGTATTTTTTCTGAAACTACAAAGCAAGTATTTAACTGAAACTTAATATACACGTTGTACATGATTGACTGTATTGTTGGCCAGGGTTGATACCAAGTTGAAGCCAAATGGGAATCAAAAAATAATTATATCTCTCCTTTACGTATGAAATAAGGCCAAAGAGACTGAGAGCAGGGCTAGCTGTCTAACCAACAAGAACATGTGTTTCACTTCTGCTTGAATACAGATACTACCAGCTTAATGGGAGCATTTAATCTGATCCCTGACCTGTTGACCTATCAGTGGCGAGGCCTCAGGACAGGGATGTTGGTTCTCTGGTCAGTCAGTCTGTTGCACTGAAGGTCCATCTGCTCCTGCACCAGAGCAAGATTTACTCACAGCTACTATCTAAATGAGTCAATTTCATAACATAATGATGTTGATGATTTGTTACAATGTGGCAAACAGTGAATATAATCCTCATGTTGTGCCACACAGATGATGTCAGAGCACATGGTTACAAAGCACAGTTCATATCCCACCTTTTGCTTACTTATGTTGATTTGGAACCTTTTCTTAACCCTGTCCAAGATAGTCAGATGGCTCAGTGAGCAGGCCCTTAAGCGTTCATAATATAAAATTATCAGTCTGCATCCTTGGATTGTACGGGAGCATCCCACAGACTCAGTAACATCCAAAACCCAGAATTTCACTTAATAAAACTGAAGCTTAGCCTTTTTGGATGGTTAGTCCAATGAGGCACAGCAGCCATATTATTGGTCAGATAATTGCATTAAAAATGCTCCAGAAGTGTCCAACAGCACAAACAGGGTCCAGTTAGCAGAAAGCTAGCAGCTGCAGCCGCCTGTATCCAGTGCTGCCAACTCCTCATTGAGGAATGTCATAATTGGCAGTTCAAAAAGTTTTCAAAAGTTTCCAATAACACCGGAAAACGCCACTAGATTTGTCGCTAGAGGGATCTGAAAACACTGTCTGCATGTGTCACCATCCAGCCGTCAGTCAAAGAGGCCATGCCGCTAATAATGCACACTTGCATCAGCTGTAAACATGTTTATGTCTGCTGGAAAGCTTTAACATGGAAGTCTGTGGGGACTGACTCGCTGCTGGAGCCTCTGGTGGACATTAGACGAACTGCAGCTTATGGTTTTTTTTTAGCTTTGTTATTTTGTTTAAAAAAATGCTGTCTGAGTCATTAGTGGTACATGTAAAGCAATCTCCATATAGCGCTCTCTCTCTTTTTATTTCCTGTGCTTATATATCTCTATGAGACGCTGTTAACAGTGGAATGGTGAACAGAGGACAATGGAATTTTTCCTGCCAAGCTGAGCCTGGAAGGGAGGAAAGAAAATTACATTTCTGCAGCCTGGAGTCCGAAGAGATGAGGGGAAACACCTTCATATTTATACGATGCTCACAAAAATAAACAGATCTCCATAAACAGAAGATGGCTAATCATGAATGAAATCTCAGAGGGACTCAATGCAGGTCTGTGTGCACATTGGGTTTGTGTTCAAAATTATGCCATCAAAATTAGGAAACCTCTGTGTGTGTGTGTGTGAGTGTGTGTGAACATAACAATGAAACAAAGAGAAGGGGACAGATTCTTTTGTCTTCCATCTCACATCGTGCAGCCTAAAAAATTCAACTCTAATCTAATTTCAGAGCACACATATCAGTGCCTACACGTGGCCTGAGCTGCTTTACCCTTGGAAACATGCACTGTGCAATTTCATCACCAGCCTAGAAGAAAAGTTCAGACTATTTCTAACGTGTCACAGCTGAGCTTCTAAACTCAAAAATTGATACTGCTGCTGTTACTCATCTCAGCAGGTGTCCACAGAAGAAATGATTTTTATTTGTGTCTCTGAGTCCCCCAAATAAAAACTCAATAATGTGAGAAGCAGGAAAATAGGTAGTCGTACTGCTCCAGTGTAGGTGTTCTTGATAACGCATCAGGGTGCCGGTTAATGTGTGATAAAGTACACAGTGCTGAGTTTAACCTTTAGTTCAGGAGAATCTTTACATGCAGAGTAGACTGTATCAAACTCTGAAGTGTAAAAAGTGCTTACAACACTGCAACATCATAAATAAATCCATCCACAGCTGTGGTCAGAAGTTTCCATCCAACATGGGCATGAATCTTGTGGTCATTTTGGACTTGAAGTGCTCTTTTTCCAGGGTGGGATGATTGTACAACTTAAATCTTTAATGACTTTAAAATACAATTGAACAAGTTTTACTTTATTTTGGATTTTCTGGAATCCATACAGCCTCAAATATATCCATACATCTCCACTAATATTTGGTAAATGTTCCTCAGTGAGTTGCACCTTAACCACGTGCTGGTACCCATTTACAGGTTTCTGGCATAATTGTGGCTGGATATTTGACCACTCCTTCATTTAAACTTTCCTGTGGGTGGCCCTCTCACTTGGGGCGCATCCCAATTCAGAGGCTGCAGCCTTCTAAGGGTACGGTCTAAAAGGACTGCAAAGGCTGGAAGTGAGTGGCTGTTAAATGGGACAGCTTAGCCTTCATATCTGCATCACCAGCTTTTCCGTCCTTACCTCAGTGTAGCTCCTGTTGCCAACTAAATGTGATAATGTGAAGCACAGCTGTGGAAAAGAAGCTGTTAAAATGGAGCCTGAACATTTGCTCTTTTTGTTTTTGTGTATTTGATTCCTGAGAAACTGCAACAGTTGTACCATCGCCACTGGTACAAGGATTCAAGGAATAAAGATGAGCAAATGATTCATTTCCAAATATACTTACAGCTCTCAAGTAAAACTAAGTAAAATAAAAGCATTCAGTTATGAAGCTTAACTTTAACATGAGCCAAACTGAGTTGCTCAGGAACAAAAGAAACACTGAAATTAATCAAACATCAACCGACATCATCTGATTGAATCATATCTGTGTTTAACTTTCACTCAGCGGCGAATGCCAGCGAGGGTTTTGACTACGATGTGGAACAAACAGCAAGCAATGACCCAGTTATGGCAATAAAAGGTTAAAGTTAATATTGAATTGGTGTGCAACTTTATCAAAACAAAGTGGGACAGTGTTCTTGAATCCCTGGCTGTCTGAGTGGTGTCCAGAAAACAATGTGGGCTTCATTGATAATTGGTCAAGTTTCTGGGGAAAACCTGGTCTTGTTAGGAGAGACGGCATCCATCCCACTTTGGATGGAGCAGCTCTCATTTCTAAAAATCTGGCCAAACATTAAACATTAGGTCTCTCTCTTCCAAGTCCCTGTTAGTAAATGATTTAATAATTGATCAACATATTGATTTATTGTGCCTTACAGAAACCTGGTTACAGCAGGATGAATATGTTAGTTTAAATGAATCAACACCCTCGAGTCACACTAACTGTCAGAATGCTCGAAGCACAGGTCGAGGAGGAGGAGTAGCCGCAATCTTCCATTCCAGCTTAATAATTAATCAAAGACCCAGACAGAGTTTTAATTCATTTGAAAGCCTGACTCTTAGTCTTGTCCACCTTAACTGGAAAATTAAAAAACCCGTTTTATTTGTTATTGTTTATCGTCCACCTGGTCCTTACTCAGAGTTTCTGTCTGATTTCTCAGACCTTCTATCTGATTTAGTGCTCAGTTCAGATCAAATAATTATAGTGGGTGATTTTAACATCCATGTAGATGCTGAAAATGACAGCCTCAACACTGCATTTAATCTATTATTAGATTCAA
>VUQK01023267.1:0-13450 GCA_015106715.1 Bujurquina vittata | reverse complement strand
GTAAAAGAGCAAAAAAAAGTGCCTACTTACACATTAGATGAAAAGCACCTGAATCCCTGCCTGTTCATGGAAACAACCGCGTGGGCTCGAAGTAATCTGGAGAAAACAGCCGCCCAGCAGAAACCGGAAAAACAACAACGTCGCCTTCCAAATAATAGTTCTTTTATCTGTTGACTACGTTCATTTTATTATTCAGTCTTTTTATTATTATTATTATTATTATTTCGTAATTTAAAAATATCAGATTTTGACAATTTGCATCATAATTTTGGATGTATGGGCAAAAAATTCACTCCCTGTTATTTTTGTGTCTAATAAATTTGGCATGGCCTAATTTTTAATTCATGCTTTGATATGTTTTTAAATTTCAGTCTGTTGTAGTTTTGTATGTTTTATTTTATTTTGATATCGTTCATGTGCTGTTTTATGATTCTGGATTATATACTGACTTTGTTTAAATCAATTTAGACTTGTTTCAATTTATACTGAATTTAGACAGAGATAGATGTAATAATCCCTTTAGTAGGGTTCCGTCAGGGAAAATTAAAGTAAAAATAATTTTGTCTTATAACTTTGGACATATATTGCAATTTTATTTATTATTCTAAGAATCGTAAACTAACAGTAATTTGAGGTATTAAGCTATAATTTGACTTGCTGTTTTTATTTATATATATCTTTTTAACAGGTTTTTATAATTCTGACTTACATCAAAGTCTATAAAGTCTGCTAGTATGTTTCGCCGTGTGTGGCAGCTGTTTACTTCATAACTTTCGCTCTGGAAAGTTTCTCGTTATTTTAGGCGTGAAGCGGAAGTTTGCTGCTAGCTTGACGGTCGCTCAGTGAGCGTTCACGGGGAGAACTGAGCTGCGTCGGTTTTCTTGTCACTTTCGCTTTGGAGCGCACTAACAGACCGGACTGACTTCAGTGCGTCGGGGTCAGAGAAAGACTCAGTCGTGACCATGCGGAGTCTGTCCAGAGCGCCTCTTTGTTTTTGTTTGTTGGTAGTGTTGGAGGCAGCAGTTCACTGGGGAACTTGTTCACCGGCTCCAGGTTTCGGTGAGTAGCTCCACACTTGGCTTTCATTTCTGCGTCACTTGTCATATTTTCATATAAGTCAGGTCCGCTTTCCTCAGCCGACGCAGCTCAGTACAAACTACTCCCAGAGGAGCACAAAATCCGTTTGAGGAAAGTAAATCTGTTTAAATGACAAAATTCTGGACGCTAATCTTTTTGGTTACTGGTTTAATGTTTTTAACCATCTCCCATTTAGTTTTTAATCTCACACCGTATTCTGACAGGTCAAATTGCCTACTCATCCCTCCCTCCGAGCAGCTCTGCGTCTCCTTACAATTGTGCAGAGCTGACATACCCGCTGCTGTTGCCAGCATTAATACACAAAAGAAAGTAATGTGATATTTTTCATGGTTTTATTTTTAAAATGCATTCGTGACTAAGTAGTGTGTTCCACTGCTATTTAACTTTAATCGCCCCTAAACATTTACCCGGGTCATTACGTCCCCGCCCACCGTCCGCGTTTATTGTTCCCTCTTCTCAGCATAAACATGCTGCACTTGATGGAATACAACTGTGGGCAAATATTTGTTTATTTACTTTATTTAAATGAGTGGTTTCACACTGAGCGTGAAATGCTGTTTTGCATTTGCACTACATGTATAATTTAAAAAAAACATTTTTATGTCTCAATCTCAGATTTCTACATGGTGCATGCTCACACTAAACATGGTAACATGGTCAAAGTTTCAAATAATAAGGTATGCCTGTGTGCAAGTAATAACTGCCTCTGGTTTAAAGGCTTGCTTTAAGATAAGAAATACTTTATATAGTCGAAAATTGGTTCTTTGTTACAGCATTTGAAATTTAGTAACAAACATGTAACAAATAGCTTCTTGCAAGGAATGGAATGCACCTCAGTTAAAGCTGCTTTTCAGATCTTTTGTTTACAAGTGTAGCCAGTCAGAAGAAAATTGGCTTAAGAGGAGAATGGTGAAAATGGCTTGTGTCGAACTGATCGTCTGAGAGGAAGCTGCACCAAGATGAACAAGCGTTATTTTGTGATGTGAATCACACAAAGCTGGTCTAGTACAGAGTTCAAAAATATAAAATAATGAGCTGCAAGCAAGTCCCCTTTAATTATGTGTCAATGCTGGTGGCAGCATGTGAATGCAGCAGCAACGAGGGGCGACCAATCAGAACAAAGCTGCTTTAAAGGGAACTGGAAGGACACTTGTTTCAGTGAATGAACTGAGGGGCCTGCAAATGAGGATTATTCTTAAGTTGTGACTCATGCCAAGCTACTCTAGTACAGTTTAGGGATAAAAGTAGAAAAAAATGACCGTAATAGGTCCTCTATAAACTTGTGTTTTCTGTCCTGTCATCACAGATGAAGATACTTTCAAAATTCAGCACGAGAGCACAGGGAAGTGCCTGGATGTAGGGGCTCCAGGAAACCTAAGCCTCACCACCTGCGACCCAACCAGCAAGTCTCAGCAGTGGAAGTGGGGTGCGGATCAACGGCTCTTCCATGTGGGGACATCGCTCTGCATGGCAATGGACACCCCCTCCAGGATGCTGTCTATGTTCGACTGTGGCACCAACATCCTGCTGTGGTGGCACTGTTTGGATGGGACTGTTTACACCGTGTATCAGATGGGTCTTGTGGTCAGCGATGGAAAAGTAGCACTCGGACGGAAAAGTAATGATACTTGGATAAGATCAGGATCCCAAGATAACATCTGCCAGAGGTCATATCGTGGTAAGTGTGGCTTCCTTTCAATAAGAGATAGAATTCTTATGTGGTCTTGCTTTTATTTATTTTATTTATTTTAAGACTAGTGCTTGAGGAAACTATTTGTCCAGAAATTACTTAGTTTGTGTTTCTGTTGTGTTCACTTATTAAATTAAATGTGAAGTTAGTCCAGTCTTGTTAAACGACACACCTTTGGCTCTTGTGTCACCTGATCAGATAAATTCTGGTACATTTTAAACACAGCCTGGCAGTTTAAGTGTTTTCAGGCCTCTCAGGTATTGCTTCTTTATGCCTGATAAAAACATAGTGTGTTAAATTCCAGGCTTAATTCCACTGTAAACTGAGATTCTTAGCCTTTAAAACCTTCATTTCTATTTCAGGGGAATTTCCTTTGTCTTCAGGGTTGTGCATTCATCTGCAGCATGTCTGCAAGGGGCAAAGTGCTGTGAAGCTTTTGCTTTCTTTTTGTGAGTGTTGTTGCACTGCCTCCTTGTTTTGATACGCATCATGTCAAACACCTCCACAAAGTTAAACAACTATTCAGAACTACTCAACAAAGTAGAGACTGGATGTTTGGCCACACATTTTAAAATAATTATGGTTTATTAAGCATTCGTTTTAATGGCACTCGAGCTTATGCACAAGAAGAGGAGGTGCTCTAAAAGTGCATGATGCAAGACCAACCAGGCCTGTTCAACAGCCACGCCTGGCCTGTTTATTTGAAACACAAGAAACTGTTGTTTAGTATCATTTCTTATGTCTACAATAGCATTTAGAGAAAACTCTTCTTCAAAATGTTCATTATCAATTGTGTAAATGAATTTTCAGGCACTGCAGTAAACATGAATGTCAAATTAAGTCATGGGGATGATGTAGATTGGGTTAAAGATACATTGCTACATTTGGCATTTATCTGTATCAAAGCTGCATTCTTGATATTTTATTTTTATTTGTCACTTTTGCCGTTGAAGCAACAAATTCACATTTTTGCCTATTCCTTGATGTGATTTTCTGCACGAGCCTGGTTTCGATTTCCTGTTCAACGATTGATGATGTGTATCTTGCAATGAAGGAAGTGCTTTGGTGTTTGGAACAAGGCATCAAATTTCATTTCTCACCCATCACTGCTGTGAGATGATTTAGGAGTCTTAGAAATGGAACAACAACCATGAGCTTGTAACAGATCTTTGGCTTTGTTCACCTCTTATCTCTCTGCAGTTGTCCACACCACCAATGGGAACTCTGCCGGCGCCCCCTGCGAGTTCCCGTTCAAATATAATGGCAGGTGGCATCATGGATGCCTCGCTGATGAAGAATTTCCTGGACTGTCCTGGTGTGCCACCACCTCAGACTATGACCAAGACAAAAAGAAGGGACACTGTCTAAAACCTGGCACGTTATATTTATTTCGTGTTTTATTTTTCAATATTACCACAGGCATGTTTTCTTAATTGTTTCTTTATTAACCAACACACTTACATCCAGCAGCCCTATCGCAGATATATCAATACTTGCATGTATTTATAGTTATTTTTGAGCAAGATTAAGGCAGAAAAAGATGTTTTGTGGCAATTTTGAAATTGTGTCATTGTACAATTTGGCCAGCAGGGCGGCTCCAACTCCTTTTACAATCAACACCGCAGCACATATAGTAGAGTATCATAGCAGCTGAGCAGATAGAGGTGTGGAGTTGATGCCATGTTAAACCAATAACTGGTTTGTGAATCACAGTGCTTAAAAATGAATAAACTATAACATAATTATTATTATGGGGCAGCACGGTGGCACAGTGGTTAGCACTGCTGTCTCACAGTTTGATTACCATCTGGAAGACCCAGGTTTGATTCCACCTTGGCCTGGCCTCTCGCTCACTGTGTGGAGTTTGCATGTTCTCCCCGTGTCTGTGTGGGTTTCCTCCCACAGTCCAAAGACATGCACTTACTGGGGTTAGGTCAATTGGCTACTCTAAATTGCCCATAGGTGTGAATGTGAGCATGAGTGGTTGTCTGTCTATCTGTGTTGGCCCTGTGACAGACTGGCGACCTGTCCAGGGTGTACCTCTTGCCCTATGTCAGCTGGGATAGGCTCCAGCCCCCCCGCGACCCTGAAAAGGATAAGCAGAAGCGAATAGATGGATAATTATTATTATATTAACAAGCCACATTCATGATGTTAATGAGCCAAACCATCTCTTAGTACCTAAATGTGTCCAAACTTTAATCCGTTTTTGTTAATAGTAAATGTTATATTTGATCTGGCCTAACCAAAGCAAAATGAAACATATTGTAGATGCTGATACTGTTGCTGTGTCTTTAACTTTGCAGAGGAGGGCTGTCAAACTCTGTTTGCCGGATCAGACGGGCATTCATGCTATGAGTTTGTCTCCGATGCTGCGGTGACCTGGCATGAAGCTCTGCATTCATGTCGCAGTCAGGGAGCTGATCTGCTTAGTTTGTCTGGGCCTGACGATCTCAGCTCCACAATCTGTAAGACTGACTTACTACTACTACTTCTACTACTACTGCTGCGGCTACTTCCATTCAACAGAAAACATAAACACAAAAGTTTAAGCAAAGTGTACACAGCTTTAATACATCAGTTTCTCTTTGTGACAGGAAGGCCTCATTCACAGTAAAAAGTGTGATATGATAACATGAGCAGTGCTTGAAATTTGGAAGTGTAAAGAAGTAATGACTAAAAATTATTCTTTTTCTAAATTTATCACCTGGCCTGTGTTCCTCAAATGCAGAAAGAAAAGCAGAAGCATTTATTTTAATCACTCAGTCATAAATGTTTTACATCATATTGAACTTTCTTATTATTCCGTATGTTCCTGCCTTTTATCAGGCATATCCAGACATTCTAAAAATAATCTTTTTAATATGAGTAATTTTTGTACAGGGGTGACTTTTAAATGTTGCCAGATTTTATTTAGGGTTTGTTTCACCTTCTTTCTATACGTGTGTCTTTTATTAGCTTATTAGTCTGCTTCTCCTGCTCATTGTTCCTTATGTGACAATTACAGGAGTGCAGAAAGGAAAAGAAAGACCTGCGAATGACCTGCAAACTTTCAGTCTGAATAAGTCCGGGGATTTTTTTTTTCTTAAATTGCAATTACTTTGGAATTCTCCACATGTGATGTCATGAAAACCATTTGTTTATCACTTCCTGTCTTTGTTACATTTCTCTGTCTTTGGTTTCTTGGTCATCGTACTTTGGCATTTCCAGTGCATGATTACAATAAAATGAACTGTAAAATTTTGAGACGTACACCCTCAGTTCCAAAAACGTTTGGATGCTGATTGAATAAAACCAGAATGTAAGGATTTGCAAATGTCACAAATATTGACGGCAGCAACAGATATCAAAAATTTGAATGCAGGGCGGGACAATTAGTGCTACTAATAAGAATCAGCTGGGAGAACATTTTGTGTCTAATCAGGTTAATAGAAACATTAACCTCAATGTAAAATTGCAAAGATTTTGAGTATTTCATCATCTACAGTACATAATATCATCAAAGAATTCAGAGAATCTGAAGAGCCTGGCAGACCTTTTGCCAACCGAAAACATTTGGAGCATCATGAAACAAGGAAATATGACAAAGAAGATCCCGGACTGCTGAGCAGCTAGAATCCTCTATTTCAAAAGTCCAGCAACTGGTCTCCTCAGTGCCCAGATGTTTGTAGACTGTTGTTAAAAAAAGAGAGGCTGCTACACAGTGGCAAACATGGCCCTGTCCTAACATTCTTGTGATGAATTGCTGCCTTCATATTCAAAATAACCTTTTTTTAAAATGGTACATTTTCTTAGTTTAAACATTTGATGTTTTCTATGGTCTACTGTGACTAAAATATGTGTTTATTAGGTTTGCAAGTCATTTATATTTCCATTTTTGAAAGTGTCCCAACTTTTTGGAGTTATGTCTAAAGAGTTAGTGAAACCACTGTGGAGATTTGAAGATTCAGTTCAGTACTTAATTCCATCTTGAGTTTTGCATGTCATCTCCTCCTCTTAGCAACACTAAACAGTAATCCATCATTTAAAAAATGAGATTAGCTCATTTATTATCTAGTCTTTATGTTTTCGTGGCGGCTTGCATCCAAACCATTTCATGTTCTCAAGCTAATGCTTTTTAGCTGTGTGAGAGGTTGTTTTGTGGCCATGATAACCAGTGATGGGCTGACTGTCTTTTGTGGATCAGCTGCTGTTAGAAACATTTACAGCCAGGTCCTCTCGATAGTTTGAATAGGTCTCTAGTTCTTTTAGCTCTCTCCTTCCTGATCATTACCTTTGTACACATTTTGTGTTTTATGACTTTGTTTTCACAGTTGATATAATCTCCTTTATTAATTTTACTTGTCCTGTGTGCTGTGGTGTCACATTGTGCAGTACTGGAAGGCCTTCGCAGAATGCCTGATAAAATGTGGATCGGCCTTCACCAGTTAGATACTTCTCAAGGATGGCAGTGGTCAGATGGCTCTCCGCTCTCCATGTTACGCTGGGAACCAGGTCTGAATATATCTTCTACCTGTTAGTTTTTCTCTCAGAGCTCTGCTCTGTTTAACATGTAGAAGACCTAAATGTGTGCTGCAAATTTTGCACCCTCATTTTTAGACATTGTTGATACATAACCAACATAACCCAGTTTCACTTGCCATAAACACCTGCTTCCCTTACAACAACAAATGTCGCATCAACACTGTGTTGCTGCTCATCTGTAAAAGCGAGTGTTTGTGTCAGTCAGAGAAACAATGAGGCTACTGTTGTAAAGAAGCTCATCGTGCCACACAGTGTAGCACTGGGTCTAGGGTTGCTGAATGACCCATTTATAGTGCTGGATAAAGCCTGCTAGCTTTTGAAATATCTATTTCTATCTTCTTAAAGGGAACGTGCAAGTGTGAATGCAAAATATACTGCTAATATGAGCTCTTTGTGATCGCTCTTATGTATAACATGTCATTATTGATACTAGCAGCTCAGTGCTGGACAACAAAACCTTAAATATTTATTCATTAATTCATTATTTATTTGATCTCTCTGTAAAGCACAGCTCATATGCATAGCTTTGAAAGATGTCCAAAGATATGTGCCACATCTCTTGCTCTTCTCACAGTCAGTATGTGATTTTATTATTATTTATTGTGTGGTTATGTATTCGACAGGAATGCCACCCACCTCCACAATCATTGAGTCAGACTGTGGAGTCCTGAACTCTAAAAACAACTATGAAACTCTGGCATGTAACAAGCGGTTGCCATACATCTGCAAGAAGAGAGTCAATGCCACTGAGACGGCAAAATCAGGTGGGTTGGCTGCTGATGCTCAGCGCTTGTATTTCTTTTGAATCAAATAAAAAATAATAATAAAAAGAAACCTCACCTGGTTGTGTGGGCAGCCAAATGTTGCAGGGCTACTGCATTTTTCAGCTCTGGATATTCGTTTTTGGGAAATACAAACTTTTCTGTCATTCTTTTTGTTTGTTTCTTGCTTTTCCTCTCAAAATGTTTTCCTTTATTTAAAATAAAGGCTTTAAGGTTAGGAAAGCACAAGAATTTGTATAGAGCCCTTTGAGTCAAGCTTATTTTATTTTATTGATCTAAAACCCCAAAATCCCATCAAGGTCTCTGTCCGCCTTGCCTTTTCTCTGCAGATTCTGACTACAAAGAAACAGTGTGTCCAGACGGTTGGGTAGCATGGAATAAAGTTTGTTACAAATTAGTGAAAGACCCACCGAAAAACTTCAGGGATGCCCAGCAGCACTGTAAAGATATAGAGAAAGGCGTTTTAGCCAGTTTCCACTCGATTGACAGCAAAGAGATGATCAGCACTAATTTCCATCAAGGTAAAGCTCTCCACATTTCCCTTGTGATAATGGCATGATTTCTGACATGGTTTCTTTTTCTCTTTTTATGTAAAACATAATTTTTAAGGCAGTTAAAAAATAAGCGCTGAGTTTCAAATGTTTGTATGTGTGTTATTGTCCATCAGATGGCAAGAATTTGGATGTGTGGATTGGTCTGATGGGCTTCGGTGTGAACTCTACTGTCTTCAATTGGAGCGATGGGTTACCCATAACCTTCACTTACTGGAGCCCATCACAACCGGTCCAGCCTACTCAGAATACCAACTGCGTCTCTTACACTGGAAAGGTGTGTGTGTAAACTTATCCACTCTATTCAGACCTGTGCGTGCATGTGTGTGTGTGTCTGTGTGTGTAGACTCTTCATTTTGTGTATGAGGCTTACAGAATCAAACCCGATCCCTTCCCTACAGTTTCATGCTTGGCAGGTTGACGATTGTACACGCAAGCTGTTTTTCATGTGTCAGAAGAATGGAACGGTCAATGAATCAGCAGTAGAGGTTGGATGTAGCTTTAATGATGTGAGTATTTCCTACATGACCCAATTTTTTAAAGACCAGCTGGCAGTATTTTACATTTACTATTAAATATATAGTCAGTTAGGTCCTTCTGTGCCTCCACAGCAGCAACGTAAATTAAAGTTTGCATGTTTGAAGGATCTAGAAGCCATGCACATATTTACTGGAAAGGTCAGATGATTTTTATGGCACCATGGAGTCATAAAGTGGTTGAAAGGAGATGTGTAATTCTATTTGCGGCCATTGGAAGAGTCAAAGAGTTGTGTAAACAAAAAAACTAATACTTGATGGTGGGCAAAAAAATCATTCTTGTTACAGTTTGCAGTAGAATTCTGCAGGATGCATGTCATAACTTGGAGTATAAGAGGAACATAATTATAGCCTAATAAAATCTGATGATTTTTAACTGCCCAGAGTTGGAGTAGACACGGCAACTCCTGTTATCAAGTGAACACCAAACAAGTCTCCTTCAAAGACCGGTGCAACATCACTATAAGAAATAGGTAGGGGCTTTTTTACACAAGTACACATGAAAACTTTTTGATATCAGTTCAAAAGATGACCTTGTTTCTATAATAACGCCATACAATATTACCACATTAAGTTGCTGTGATTTTGCAGTAAAAGAAAGTGACTCACATTTGGCTGTTCTTTCCAGGTTTGAACAGGCCTTTATTAACAGTCTGCTTCAAAAGACGACAGGCAAGGAAACTCAGTATTTTTGGATAGGGCTGCAGGACACCAAGAACGATGGGGAGTACCAGTGGGTGAGCAAAGATGGATCAGTGGATGTGGCAAAATACACCAACTGGGGCTGGTTTGAACCAGGTGAGAAGCCTTATAGCCATTAAGAACCTACTACAGGAAAAGTACACATATATAAATTGTCATTAACGGCTATAGTATTGTAATGTGCTGTATGTAATTCTGAACCAGTGTTAAATGTTGATTAGTTTTAGTTTTATTCTTTTGATGAAAATTTAATTTAGTTTTAGTCATAATTTAGTCATCTGAATAGTTTTAATCTAGTTTTAGTTGACTAATTAGAGTAAGAATTTAGTCGACTAAATTTACAGTCAATTTACTCGACTAAAATATAAAGGGTGTAAAATGTAAATGACTTTTCTTGAGTTCCCTTAATTTTGTCATTATACACACTTAGTTAATATCAGCGTTTCACCTGCTTCTCACACACCTGTTCATTAACACCACCTTACTGCGTTTTACAGCAGGACACGCTCTGAAAGGTACAGGGCAGTGTTCAGGTCTAAAATTAGGAAAGGCTAATCCACCTTGATTTTCTCTAAACACAAACGCTAATCTAGGAAAATTGACTTTACCCTGTATGACATTAAAATGCTTACCTTTTTTATGGAGATCTGGTTGACTGGCTTAAGATGTAGCCTATCCCAGCTGATGTAGGGTGAGAGGCAGGATACACCCTGTACAGGTCGCCATCCTGTTGCAGGGCCAACACAGAGAGGAAGACAACTTTCCACACACATTCATATCATCATATCCACCTTTTAAGGCCCAAGGTTTCCTGAATGTAATCTACCAGATATATTCATATATTAGACCCCTTTATGTTGGTCATTAACAAACTGCCCTTACATGAAATTAATAAAGCTATGAGGCATGGTTATAAAGTTCTGAGTCTGGACTTAAAAATCAAAATCCAGAGAAATGCCTGTATGTTCCAGAATACTCACTAACATTCAGTCATGGTAAAAAGAAAGAACACACTCCGGTAATTCTAAGGTTTTACATATCAGGCTATAAAAATATCTAGTCCGTAAGCAAATCTTAAAATTGGATAAATATAAGCCAAGCAGCACCTCATGACATATTAGACGGCACCATTATTTATTTAATAAAAACTAAGCCGAAATGGTGAAAAACTAAGTACAGTAACCAGTAGTAGAACCACTTTGAGCAGAAATCAGGTGACATGATCATTTTCCATATAACTTTATCAGTCTCTCACATCATTGTGGAGGAATTTTGGCCCACTCTTCTTCACACTGTTGCTTTAATTTGTTGGGGTTTGCAGGCATTTGTGCACAGCTCTCCGAATGCCCTGCCACAGCATTACAATCACAATTACAAATACATTTCACTTGCATTGTACTGTGTATAACTGTGCATGTGACAAATTAACATTATCTTCTCTAGGTTGAGGTCTGGACTTTGGACCATTACAGTGCCTTGATTCTTTTAGTTTTAGTTTTATTTATAGCCATTCTGTTGCATATTTGCTGCTGTATTTGGGATCACTGTCCTGCTGCATGATATAATTTTGGACTGATGGCCTCACATTTGACTGTAGAATATTTTGGTATACAGAGGAGTTCATGGTGGACTCAATGACTGCAAGGCACACAGGTCCAGTAGCTGCAAAGCAAGCCCAATCATTTTTCACCAAAAATGGTGCTGTGCATTATACCCAAACATCTCCATTTTTGTATTGTCTGTCCAAAGTACATCATTCCAGCTGTATTGTGGTTTCTTCAGATCCAACATTGCAAACCTAAGCCATGCTGACATTTTCTATTTAGAGAGAAGAGGCTTTCTCCTGGCAGCCCTTCAAACAAGCCATACTTGTTCAGTCTTTTTCTAACTGTTTTGTCATTAACTTTAATGTTTAACATGCTGACTGAGGCCTGTAGAGTCAGCAGTGTAGCAACAACTGCTTCTCTAGGATCATTGCTGATGTCTTTCCTACTTGGCATTGTGTTAACTCACACCTCCCACCAACTGCCGAAACCTCTGTATTTATATTGGTGCTCACACTTGCTGATGATCAATAACTCAAGTGCCTTTGATTAGCAGCAACTGGCCACTGCTTACCTTTCTAATTCCTATAGACAGTAATCGTGTACCTTTTTTTTCTCACTTTCCCACTTCTCCATTTTGGCTTAATTTTGGTTAAATAAATAATGTCACTGTGCAATATGACATGTATTTACGTGAGATTGTATTTACCTAATTTTAAAGACAAATAATTTTTTTTTTATTTCTTGATTTGTAAAACATACAATTGTCTGAGAACATATATAGAACATAAGTGATTACATTTCATAGTGTTTCATCCTCCTTTTAGATCATCATGGAGGATGTGCTGTTATTTCCGATGCAAAACCTGTGGGTAGGTGGGAGGTAAAGAACTGCAATCTTTTCAAGGCTGGCACCATTTGTAGACGAGACCTCAGTCCACCTCCCCCCCCAGAACCAGAACCGAACCCTAACGCAACCTGTCCTGATGGCTGGGTGACCAGGGATGGCATCAAATACTGCTACAAGGTGTGTGTATATGTGTGTGTGTGGGTCAGTCTGTCTCTTATTAGGTGGTATAGTTTTTTGGCTAAGGTGAAAATGGTTGTAGCAGGCATGGCAAAGGCACTGCACGGATTTTAAACATCAGTCTATTTGCAGGCCTTCAGGAGCGCTTCTTCTGCAGAGAAGCAATATGTAGTAATGATGCAAAAATCAGTCCTTTTTTCCCCCCAGAATCTCACCTCTGTATGAACTATCATCTAGTGCAGGAGCAGCTTCTGATTGTCTTTTGAGTTTCCCATGTTACACCTATGGCACAGATATTCACTTGAATCTAAATTCAGTTCTGTGACAGCTGAATTGACTTTGTTCACAAGCTACACAGTCTAATCTGTTGCAAATGTTTGTTTCACCTCATCAGGTGTTTCATAAAGAAAGGCTGAGCAGGAAACGCTCCTGGGAGGAGGCCATGAGATTCTGTCAGGCTCTGGGAGCCAATCTGCCCAGCTTTGCAAACTGGGACGAGATGAAAGCTCTACACAGCATTACGAGAGAGACCGTCAGGTATGCACACAATCAACACAAGTTATGTATTTCCTGTTAAAGCACTAGCAGTGCTTACTGGGACAGGTAACTGGTTTAACTAGTGACATAATTGTTAAGTTGCAGAGAAGTGTGACATCATTTTTAAAAAAGGGAGAGCTAGCAAACAGAATTGTGTTGCATGAAAATGTGCATGACAATAAAGAACTTCTAATTTATGGTCGCAAATCAAGCGTAAGACCCTACAATGCTTATCTGAAGTGTAGCATGATGGCACAAATAAAAGTGCTTTGTTTTTGTCACACTGAAGAAAAAAAAGACTAATTTGCATACCAGTACAAACTAGGGGTGGGCCATATCATATCATTCACGATAATACCGGTAAAAAAATCTTGCCCGGGAAAATAAATTTTATCATGATATGCTTATTTCATGGCGTAATTACGTCACCCCACCACACAGCGGATTTTGCTCACATGG